>BSBK01006126.1:212500-312500 GCA_027943335.1 Chamaecyparis obtusa | reverse complement strand
AAAACTTCAAAACAAATTCAGCTTATTCTGCAGCTCGGTAAAAATAATACTAAATTGTCTATGCTTTTATCGATTACCAGTTAATTGTTCATAGTGATTACCAACCAAATCAGATATGCAATATGTAAATATTACAATCAAACAATCACCATAATAAACACATAACACAAAAGATTTAACATGGAAACCCTGTTAAGGGAAAAACCACCTGGGACCGACAACCCAAAAAATGTTCACTCTTTTGAAGTGAGCTCTATGAAGAGCCAACCCTATTAAAGATTACAAAACACACTGTAAGGTGTGACCTTGAAAAAGGATTTAACACTAACCATTATCATCCAACTAGCATTCACTATGGGGTTGACAAGATAACAAATGTAAATTCTATGAGTGATATTACAAGACTTTCAAGTCCACTCAGTTAAGATATTTTATTTGATTACAATGGTTAAACTATAACATTAGGTAATTTAATTACAATACAAATTCTATTGCAAAAGTTTAGATCTATATTATGCTCATTCAAGTCCTTTGATCAATATATCAATTCTATTTCAACAATATTCAATGACTTACTATCTCTTGGTTATAGTTTTTTGACACTCGATAATCTCTACAGTTCGGTTCTCCTTAACTAGTATGATCAAGCATGCATGAAGCTTGTTTATGTGATATCTATGCAGTTTCCTTCTTCTGGCATAAGTTTCACTATGAAACCCTAGTCTCTTAAGTAGACAAGTAAACTATTTTATTTTCATCCATCATATTTTGCCGCTTAATCTCCTTCATTGATATTGCTTCTTAAACCTTTCTTGGTAGATGTGTTTTAGTTTTGTCCTTTAGATCTTCCTTAAATTTTTCTAGTTGTTGATCTTATAACAAACTTTATCTTTTCACCTTGTGATCATACACTTTACATCTTGTCAACTCACCATTTAGTTCTTTTGTCCATACCCGATTAACAAAGAAATGTGTCGGTGAACACAAGCTTGGTTTATACTATTCTCAGTACACACTACACTACTTGGTATACTAGAATGCTTTATTAACCGACCACACTGCTTTGTAACATTTTTCTTCTATCCCCATAGCAGATTAATGTAACATAATAAAGTCAACAATATGAAGTCATAGACTCATCAATAAGTTACCAAAAGTATTCCTTATCCTCATCTGTCATATCCATCTTTCTCAATGTAAATATCTTAGTTCTTCATCTTTCTCTTCTACGGATGTGTTAGATATTTGCAAATACCATGATAATAACTGTCAAAACTAGTTGACATCAATGAAAACATAAAACTAATTCAATTATCTTACATAACACTTTAGTGTTCAGTGATTTCTAATCACTTGTAGTTCTTCAATCATGTTCTGAATCAGTTTTAGTTCATCAATCTCTCCCTTTGGAATCGATGGAAACTCAAGAAATATGAAGTATACCATACACATACCAAAAAAGTATTCTACAGCTCTATAAACAAATTTTGTAGCTCAGTATAAGCTCTCCCTAGCTTAATATGTTTAATCACTACATTAAATAATAGCATTTGCAAGTGCAGACTATGTTCTACAGATATGATCTTTGTAGCTCTTTGATTCCTTCTTCTATTGCTAGCAACTGATCTTCAATGCTCTCCCTAACTTTCTCACATTGTCTCTCCCTTAGATAGATGTTGCAATATTGTCCTTGGTTATCATATTGTTTATCTCTCCCTTTGACAACAATGCCAAAGAAAGACATAAACATACAACTCTTTAGTTTCCATGTAACTCTCTGTTGTCTAATTTCTTTTTTTTATTTCCTTATACTATTATGCAAATTTGTTCCAATTCTTAAAACCTTTCAAAACCTTAGACAAAATCCAAAGTGTGAACTATGTTGCATCAACATGAATGATCTTCTGATAAGATTAGGCTAATGCAACCTCCAGATCACATTAGTGACTGGTAGATAGGGGACATACCCCAAGTATAGTCATCAATTATTCAAATGTATCCTTCGATAGAGGCTTAGTAAATATATCTGCAAGTTTCTCTTTAGATGTAACAAATTCTAGCTTCACTTTCTTCTCCTATACTTATTCTCTTAAGTAGTGATACTTGATAGATATGTGCATTGTTTTTTAATACATCACTGGATTCTTTGAAATGTTTATAGCACTAGTATTATCACAATATATAATCATGGGCTCAATGATTACCTCATTCATACCTTCCAACACTTTCTTAATATATGAAATATTTGAACAGGTTGTAGCAGCAGCAACATACTCTGCTTCAGTTGTAGACTAGGAAATACAAGACTAGTTCTTACTTTTCTAGGTAACAAGTCTTTCACCAAAGAAAAATGCTCCTTCAGTTGTGCTTTTTCTGTCATCCATATTTCCAGCCCAATCAGCATTGGTGTAGACTCTTAGTTCAAATTTTCCATCCTTAGGATACCATAATCCATAGTCCTCTATTTTCTTCAGGTATCTTAATATTCTCTTTGTAGAAACCATGTGTGACTAAGTAGGATTTGCAAAAAATCTTGCAAAAATCCCCACAACATGTGCAATATATTGTCTTCTATGCACTACATATATTAATTTACTAATTATAGATCAGTACAGTGTCTAATTCACCTCTATAGTTTCATCCTCTTTAGTCAGTTTGCAGCTTGTGACCATTGCTGTTCCAACAAGTTTAGCATCTTCCATGCCAAATGTTCTCAGTACTTCTTTGATATACTTGGATTGTGTGATGAATATCCCATCATTCTGTCGAATAACCTGTAGTCCTAGAAAGAACTTAATCTCTCCAAACATAGATGTTTTGAATTCTTTTCTCATCTCATCAGAAAATGATTTACATATGTGATCTTATCCTCCAAAGATAATATCATCCACAAATATATTTCAGTAATCAAGATAGTATCATTTGATTCTCCTTTCATATACAAATTTTGGTTCTCACTAGTTCTAACAAATCTAATACTTAACAAATAAGTATGAAGCCTTTCATACCATGCTCTCGGTGCTTGCTTTAAACCATATAAAGCTTTATGTAATCTACATATCATGTCTTTCTTGTCTGGATCTACAAACCATTTTGGTTGTTCTATGTAGAATTCTTCTTCAAGTATCCCATTTAGAAATGCAGACTTAACGTCCATTTGATAAAATTTAAATTTCTTATGTGTTGCATAGGCTAGTAAAATTCAAACTCCTTCTAGTATAACAATAGGTGCAAAGGTCTCACCATAATCAATTCCTTCCTCTTGTGCATATCCTTTGCAAACTATTCTAGCTTTATTCCTTGTAACCTCTCCATTTTCATTCATCTTGTTTCTGAAGATCCATTTAGTATTGATAACATTCTTATCTTTAGGTCTAGGTACTAAGGTTCATGTCTTTTTTTCTCTATCTATTCAATCTCCTCAGTCATTACATTTATCCATTCATCATTTTCTAGTGTAACCTTAACATTTTTTGGTTCAAACTCACAAACTAAGCATGTACCTTGTCTTAACTTACTTATTGTTTGCATGCTAGCTTTCTTTTCACCAATGATTTGGTTCTTAGGATGATGTCTCCTGATAAATTTTTCTAGTACCTAATCTCTTCTTTGTTGTTCATCTTGTTCAAGTTTAATTCCTTGCTTGGTAGCCTCTTCCTGATTTTTGGTGTTCCTTTCCTATTCCTTGGCATTATTTTCCTAATGCCCAACTGACATAGTTTGTGGCTTTGGTTGGTACTCTAGATGTTTAATGTAAGTGAATCTACCATAATCTTCTAGTTCCCTGATGCTCTCTTCACCATTCTTATCATCAAACTCATCAACCTTGACATTAGTACTTTCAATCATGTTATTAGTAACTCTATTTAGACACTTATATGCTTTTCTTTTAGTGGAATATCCAAGAAATATCCCTTCATCACATTTTGAGTCAAACTTTCCATTTCTTTCATCCTTCAAAATAAAGCATTTACTTCCAAAAATATTGAAATAACTTACAGTGGGTTTGTGACCAAACCATAAATCATAGGGTTTTTTGTTAGTGTCCTTCTTCAGTTGTACTCGGTTTAGAACATAAACAACTATGCTAACTACTTCTCTCTAGTATGTCTGAGCTACATTCTTCTCTATCATGAGTGTCCTCACAAAATCAACAATTGATATATTCCTCCTTTTAGAAATGCCATTCTATTGAGGTGTTCTTAGTGCAGAAACCTGTCTTTTAATACCATGCTCATTACAATAGTTAGTAGATTCATCATAAATAAATTCACCACCTCTATCAAATCTTAAGCATTTCAGATCCTTCCTAGTTTCTTTCTCTACTTTTTCTTTATACTATTTAAGCATTTTAAATGCCTCTGATTTTTCTTTCAAGAACATCACAGTCATCAATTAGTATAGTCATCAACAAACATAATAAAATACCTATCTCCATAATAGTTTTGTATTTTGATGGGACCATATAGGTCGGTGTGAACTAGCTCCAAAATTCTTTTTGTTGAATAATCTTTTCTCTTAAAACCAGATCTTGTCATCTTACCTTTCTGACATTGATGACACATTACATGATCTGGCTTTGTTAGGCTAGGAAAACCTCTAATATTTTTCTTTCTACTGATCTTGATCATGTTGTCAAAGTTTACATGGGATAACCTTTTATTCCATAACCATGCATCCTCATTTTTCATCATTAAACAAGAAGACTTATCATTATCAAGATAAAACAAGTTATCTTTCATTTGTGCTCCTATTCTAACAAGTTTTCCTCTTTCATCAAATATCTTCATTGTCTTTCTCTCAAAAGCTACATGATGGCTTGAATTGTTAAGTTGTGCCACACTTAGAAAATTATAATTTAGTCCTTCTAGCCAATAAGCATTATCAAATTTGATTTTATTATTTATCAGTAAGGATCCCTTTCCTCAAACCATACAAGGTGTATCATTGCCCATTTTTATAGATCCTCCATTATATTGGTCAAGATGACCAATTTTTTCTTCATCACCAGTCATATGATGGGTACATCCACTATCAATGATCCATGTATCATTTTTATTAACCTTTGAGATAAGAGCTATCTCTACATACCTTTCTTCTTCCTTAGATTCATCCTTCATCATAACAAATACTACTTCCACATCATCATCTGTGTTGGTCTCAGTATCATTCTCCTTAGTAATGTAACATACCTTCTTTCCTTCATCATTGTTGTCTCAGTTGTCTCTATTGTAGTGTTGGTAACTCCTATTGTTCCTTCTCCCATAGCTTCCTTCACCAAATTGGTCCTTGTTTCTATCATCTTCTTTCCTGTTTGGACATCTAGCAACAATATGACCAACTTCTTTGCAGTTAGAACATGCTAAGGTAATTTACCTCTATATCTACCTTTTCCTTTAGGTAACCTCTTGGCCATAAGAGCTTCAAGCTCATCAAGCTCATCATTGGTATTATTGTCATTATCATCATTATTGCTTCTACTACTAGATGTACCAATCTTTAGAGAAGTCATGAAAGCAAACTCAACAGATGGTACGACACTATTATCAAAGTTATCAAGTTTAAAAGTTGTAAGCTTACCAATCAGACTATCAATACTGAGAGTACTGCCAGGTGCAGATCTCATTTCATGTATTGCAAATATTCTGATAGCATAAACATGCAATAGGGTTCTCAGAGTTTTTCTTACCACTATTTCCTTGGAAATGACACCACCAAATCCTCTGATAGCATTAACTACTTCTTTTATTTAGTTTGTGTACTACACTATGTTATCTGCTTCTTTCATTTTCATGTCATCAAATCTTCCTCTTAAACTTTTAGCTCTGGCTATTTTGACATTTGCATCACCACTATAAAATAAAGTAATTTTATACTACATGTCCTTTGAGGTAGAAAAATACTTGACATCTTCAAATTTGACATCTATAAGAGAAGCAACAATCTCCATCATGCTAACATTGTGCTCATGTCTATCTCTTAATTGGTCAAGAGTCAAAGGTCCTGTAGGAGGTGATAAGTAGCCATTCTCCAATAGAGTGAGGGAATAATTTCCACTTCCAAATATATGCAGCTTCATTCAACTTTTCCATATTGTGAAATTATCCTTGTTCATCTTTGGCACTTCCCTCTTATACATTTTGTGATCTTTCTATTGAAGTCCCTAAAAATCTATTCCAAGCAACCAATGCTTTGATACCAATTGTTAGAATAACTGAGAGGGGGGTGAATTAGTTATCCATAGTCCCAAAATACAAAATGTAAAACTTCAAAACAAATTCAGCTCATTCGCTAGCTCAGTAAACAATAATACTAACCTGTCTGTGCTTTTACCGATTACCAGTTAATTGTTCATAGTGATTACCGACCAAATCAGATATGCAATATGTAAATATGATAAACAAACAATCACCACAATAAACACATAACATAAAATATTTAACGTGAAAACCTTGTTAAGGGAAAAACCACCTAGGACTGACAATCCAAAAATTGTTAACTCTTTTGATGTGAGCTCTTTCAAGAGCCAACCTTGTTAAAGTTTACAAAACACACTGTAAGGTGTGACCATGTTAGAGGATTTAACACTAACCATTATCATCCAACCAAATTTCACTATGGGGTTGACAGGATAACAAATGTACATTCTATGAATGATATTACAAGACCTTCAAGTCCACTTGGTTAAGAGATTTTATCTGATTACAATGGTTAAACTATAACCACAACTGATCTAATTACAATATAAATTCTATTGGAAATGTTCAGATCTATTTTATGCTCATTCAAATCCTCTAATAAATATATCAATTCTATTTCATCAATATTCAATGACTTATTGTCTCTCGGTAATAGCTTTCTAACACTCGGTAATCTTTGCAGTTCAGTTCTTCTTAACTAGTATGATTAGGCATGGATAAAGATTTTTCACATGATCTCTTTGTATTTTCCTTCTTCCGGCATAAGTTTCATTGTGAAACTATAGTCTCTTAAATAGACAAGTAAACCATTTTATTTTCATCCATCAGATTTTTCCTCTTAATCTCCTTCATTGATTTTGCTGCTTAAACCTTTCTCGACAGATGTGTTTCAATTTTGTCCTTTACATCTTCCTTGAATTTTTCTAGTAACTGATCTTATAAAAAACTTTATCTTTTCACCTTGTGATCATACAATTTACAACTCATCAACTTCTATTAGGCTAAACTCATCATTTAGTTCTTTTGTCCATACTCGGTTAACAAAGAAATGTGTTGGTGAACACAAGCTTGGTTTATACTATGCTTGGTATACACTACACTGCTCAGTGTATACTGGAGTGCTTCATTAACTGACTACACTTCTTTGTAACATTTTTCTTCTACCTCCATAGAAGATTAATGTAACATAATAAGTTCAACAATATGAAGTCATAGACTCATCAATAAGTTACCAAGAGTATTCATTATCCTCATCTGTCATATCCATCTTTCTCAATGTAGATATCTTAGTTCTTCATCTTTCTCTTCTCTTCTACATATGTGTTGGATATTTCCAAATACCATGATAAGTACTATCAAAACTAGTTGACATCAATGACAACATAAAATTTATTCAATTATCTTACATAACACTTTAGTGTTTTGTGATCTATAATCACTTTTAGTTCTTCAATCATGTTCTCAATAAATGTAAAGTTATTGTAACCTCCCTAGAGGAGATGAATGTAATGTAATCATTAATGTACATCTCAAAATGATTTATTTGGGAGTGGGTAATTTCAGGAAAAGAAATGGGAATGGTGAAGTTTATGTAAATCATTTAAAAATAAAAATAAAAAATTCATAAGTGTTTCAAGAAAAGTGGTATGTTTCTCATTATGGTTGTTCAAGAAAAGTTATTAATAAAATGTGTTAATTTCATATGTGAAATAGTTCAAACTCCTAGATAAATTCTTTTATTATGATTATGCTTTAAATGTTATATTGATCATGAAAGAATTCTTAGGGAATATAGATGAAATCAATTATTTTAAAATCAAATGAAAACATTTTTATTTCTCTCTAAAGACTTTTCAAATGTTGTGTTTTAAGAGTTAATCATATTGTTAGTACACTTAATGAACTTAAATGGATTGTTCATTTTACTCATAGGGAATCTTAGAAGGATTCTAAGTTAAATTATGCATTAATCATGTTAATCTTTTAAAGTTCAAACATTTTCATAAATTCGTTACTTAGGTTTGTGAGAATAATTGAGAGGGGGGTGAATCAGTTATCCATAGTCCCAAAATACAAAATGTAAAACTTCAAAATAAATTAAGCTTATTCTGTAGCTCGGTAAACAATAATACTAAACTGTCTGTGCTTTTATCGATTACCAGTTAATTGTTTATAGTGATTATTGACCAAATCAGATATGCAATATGTAAATATGACAATCAAACAATCACCACAATAAACACATAATAGAAAAGATTTAACGTGGAAACCCTATTAAGGGAAAAACAACCTGGGACCGACAAACCAAAAATATTTCACTCTTCTGAAGTGAGCTCTATGAATAGCCAACCCTGTTAAAGGTTAGAAAACACACTCTAAGGTGTGACCTTGTAAAAGGATTTAACACTAACCATTATCATCCAACAATCATTCACTATGGGATTGACAGGATAACAAATGTACATTCTATGAGTGACATTACAAGACTTTCAAGTCCACTCAGTTAAGAGATTTTATCTGATTGCAATGGTTAAACTATAACATTAGGTGATTTTATTACAATACAACATCTATTGCAGATGTTCAGATCTATATTACACTCATTCAAATCCTATGATCAATATATCAATTCTGTTTCAACAATATTCAATGGCTTACTATCTCTCGATAATAGCTTTCTAACGCTGGGTAATCTCTATAGTTTGGTTCTCCTTAACTAGTATGATTAGGCATACATGAAGCTTGTTCACACAATATCTCTATAGTTTCATTCTTCTGACATAAGTTTCATTGTGAAACCCTAGTCTCTTAAATAAAAAAGTAAACTATTTTCTTTTCATCCATCTTATTTTTCCACTTAATCTCCTTCATTGATATTGTTGCTTAAACCTTTCTTGGCTGATGTGTTTCAATTTCATCCTTTAGATCTTCCTTGAATTTTTCTAGTTGTTGATCTTATAACAAACTTTATATTTTCACCTCATGATCATACACTTTACATCTCATCAACTTCTATTTGGCTAAACTCACCATTTAGTTCTTTTGTCCATACTCGGTTAACAAAGAAATGTGTTGGTGAACACAAGCTCAGTTTATACTATGCTCAGTATACACTGCAGTGCTTTGTGTATACTGGAATGCTTTATTAACTAACCACACTACTTTGTAACATTTTGCTTCTATCTCCATAGCAGATTAATGTAACATAATAAAGTCAACAATATGAAGTCATAGACTCATCAATAAGTTACCAAGAGTATTCCTTATCCTCATCTATCATATCCATCTTTCTCAATGTAGATATCTTGGTTCTTCATCTTTCTCTTCTCTTCTACAGATGTGTTAGATATTTTCAACTACCATGATAAGTACTGTCAAAACTAGTTGACATCAATGACAACATAAAATTGATTCAATTATCTTACATAACACTTTAGTGTTTGGTGATCTCTATTCACTTGTAGTTCTTCAATCATGTTCTCAATCAGTTGTAGTTCATGATAGGTTTTTTTTCTAAAGATAATATTCATTC
Organism: Chamaecyparis obtusa; assembly: GCA_027943335.1. Taxonomy (NCBI): domain Eukaryota; kingdom Viridiplantae; phylum Streptophyta; class Pinopsida; order Cupressales; family Cupressaceae; genus Chamaecyparis; species Chamaecyparis obtusa. Next base: position 302,768 of record BSBK01006126.1, on the reverse strand, counting down.
TCTTTCCTAGTTCCCTTATGAGGCATGAAAAGGTGTGTTACTAACTATCATGTCTTCCATACTTAGCCATTTTCCTGATCTTCTAAGTTATGCACTTACTCTAAAAATTCATATGACTTTGTTACCATAATAAAAACACTAAATCATAGTCATATACAACAATATAGTCAACCTACCAACAGTCTTTACTTGTTTCTTCTTTAATGTGGCCTTTATCAGTGCAACTTGAGTTTCCTTATCCAACTCATTTTCTTCACCATGTTCACTATTCCTGATCATAAGTTGTTCCTCAGTTGGTTCATCAACTAACTTATCTATTGCTTCTTCTTCTGCATCTCTGAATTTTTTCACCAAAGTTTCCATCATCTTCTTATATTTTCTACTCACTTTTACTCTGACTAGTTCAATTTGTATCCTTATTTTCGCTTCTTCATAGGTTCCAAACCTAGTTGATTTTGGATCTTTGGGCTCATCCAATAGTGCCTTAATTTTCCTAGAGGCTTGATCAATATCCATTTCATATCCTATTGGTGTTATCCAAGAAATTATTGTTAGGATTCAGTAATACTAAGAGGGGGGGTCAATCACTATTACAATACTTTATATTAAACTTTAACCAATTCCAAATAAATCATATGATTGCAAAAATGAAAATAACATAAAAAAATAATATACACAACTCATTACACCATTATTTGTTTCGAGGAAACCCTGGCCAAGGGAAAACCCCAGTGGTGATAGTACCCACAACTATGCACTAAAATATAATATTCATGTTAGGATAGCTAGCCCCGTTAGGAGCTGAGTATTACATAGTACATTTCCATGTTAAAGGAATATTAACCCTATTAAAGGTATACTGATCTTACATCTCTTCCAATCAATACTTTAGTTACAAAGTGTTCTTCAAGAATGAAGAATACAAGCACCTATTATATTTTGATAATTCCAGTTTTAGCTCTCAATATCTTATGTCAATCTTTGATCTCTCATCTTCCATCAACCATTAATAATATCCCAAACTTGCATCCATATCTCACATATCTCATATATCACTTTCATGAAACATTCTTCATTTTATATGTATTATGTCATTCAGTCAGCTCTCAAATACAATGAAAAACATAATAATTAATAACTCAAAAAATAATACTAAGTTAATGATCTTTTATTATAGAACTGTCTGCAATCTACAATCATTATACCACTTAGAATTTTACCTTTCCATCTTACATTCCTCTAATCATCATGACTATTCATATGCCTTGTTTCACTATTCCTTTTTATTCTCATATCTTCATATCAATATAACTTACTGATATCAATACCAAAATTCAAGCGATTTTAATTAAAGATCCCAGAATGTTTTCCTCTAAGCTTGCAAGCTATCATCTATCATATACTATCTTCGATGTTCAAAACACTTTTGTAGTCTTTTGTAAATCCTATTCCATACATAGTCATTTTCAAGACTGTATCTTCAAGACTCATACTTACTTCATGGGATCATGATGTATTTCTAAGACAGACAAGGAAATGAGGAAATATGTCCTTCAAAACCTTCTATAAAGGGGTTTCAAAGACCAACCCACCAATCCTAGACTCACACCTTTAAAATACCTTCACAAAACCTCCACACAACATATTTACATGAATGTAATACTTGGATCAAGATGTGTGACACACTTCTTGCAACTAATCCTTATGTAACCAATATCCAATTGATTCATAAGGGGGGAAAGAGACAATCTTAACTTTGCGGGGTAAAACCTAATTGTCTAAGGTCTCATTAGGTTCAATGAAACATGGTCCAAACATATATAAAACCCAAGGAATTCTATTTATGGTTATTGCTTCAATAAGCCTTCAAATTGTGGTAGGTCTATGTATCAAGTTATGAGGTTACTAATATAAAATTTCTCACTAGACTCAGGAGACTAAACATAGTTCTAGATACCCTTTAAGGAATACTACAAATCCCCAAGGCCAAGGGTCCTAAAGCCTTGAGGAAAAAATGATATCTTAGTTAGGTCACCTTAAAGAAGGAAGTACCCCAAGGATTTATGGGAGGACAAACTAGTGTTTGGATTGTTAGAAATAGGGAATACTAAGAAGGGGGCCAAATCGGTATTCTACAAACTTTATATTTTTCCCAATTATGGATATAACAAATTATCTTTACACATGCATAACATAAGAAGCTAAACAACATGCATAGCAATAAAACTAAACAACTCATAACACATTATTTGTTCTCGAGGAAACTCTGGCCAAGGGAAAACCCTGGTGGGGATTGTACCCACAAAGATCCACTAATCAAAAGTATCTTGTTAAGGATGTTGACCCTATTAGGAGTCTATTACATGCATGTACTATCTCAATCCTGATTAAGGCACTATAGGCCTTGTTAGAAGCCTCAACCCTGTTAGGAGTTGGTAGTACAAAATGTGATTACTAGATGAGCCCACTACACAAACAGGTAATGTAATATCCACTAATTACAAAAGAAGGTTAAGGTACATAACCTTATACTTCTTGCATCAATATCTTTTTGCTACTCTTTCACTATAACATATGCATTATATATTTTGCATCATATTACTACTTCATTACATCATACATTCATTTTGTGTCTCTTGCTTCTAACAATTAGAATTACATTTATACAAGTTATTAGAATTACTAACTTTTTGGTTAGCTCTCATATTACAAAATAACTTTATCCAAGGGTTAAAGTCTATTATGTCCTCCTTTTATATTGTTAATTCATTATTTTGATAAATAAAATAATCCCTTAACTCTTTACCAATTCTCTCTTCATATTCTGTCCTGTTAGCTTGACACTATCTTCGGTAAAACTATCATAACTTCTTCCATACATTTCATAATGACTTTCACTCTGAGATGAGTCTTCAATAGCCATCATAGAGTCTATTTTCAAGTGTGAAAGCACTGAAATTACTCTAATCAACATCACAAACAAAAACTATCTCTAGCTTCATTGGTAAAAACATTATCTCATACTTAGACAATTTTGCATTGTGCTATTACATAATAGCTCTCTAACCTATGTGTTCTTCATGTGGATCATATGTTTCCATAATGACAACATCTATGTAACCAACTCAGCCAAATTGCCAACAATCTTCCCCTTTGTCATTGGTGGCAACATATGAGAAAATTGGCTAAGTGTGCAACTTCAAAATCTCAAAATTGTGGCCATAGTATAAAGTATATACTATCCTTATAACTCCAAAAAAAAAAAAACTTTATCTCTATTACAATACTCCAATATAGTACTCCCCCTAAGAGTAACAATCCTTATCATTTACTTATCAATTTTCTGCTATATATCTCTCCCCCTTTGACAACAATGAAAAAATAAAGGTAAGGAGGATTACAAAATTGTGTCACAAAAAAGATTATACCTTAATTCATTATTGCAAAGCCGGTAGGCTTGCAACACAATCTAAAAAATCAATCTTTATAGCCTCTAACTCCTTCTCCCATGATTTCTTAATGGAATCTACCACACTGAGTAGTGCGCTCAAACCATAAGATGCTATCTCACATGCTTGGAGATTCTCAAAGTTAAACTTTTGAAAAGATGTCTTAGCTGAAAGACATTCTTCCAATTGCACTTCAACAATGCTTAACTTCGTAGAAGTGTGCTCTCTTAAAAGAGTGAATCTTCTCATTTTCCTGTCCTTCTCATCTTGCAAAATTCTACTTTCATCATATAGCTTACGAATATTCTTCTCAACATCAAATGCCTTCACATTGGGGCTAGAAAGAAGGTTAGTTTCATTCTAAATTTTTGCTTCCTTCATCTTAATCTTCTAATCTTGTTCTTTTTTCAAGGTCTCTAATTTTGTACAATGGATGTAAAAATATTTTCCTATGTCCAAATTCTTCCTCAAGTCCTTTATACAGATATCAAGATTATTGATATCATTCTTGATATTCTAGCTAATGTTCAAAAGCATTTTGGCCTCATAGGTTGCTTGAGCTTTCACTTTTGCAATATCAAATAAGTTTGTGAGTTCATTGTCAAAAGTGTTCATCACTTTCTTTTCTTTCTCTAGAGGCTCATCTTCTGCAATTTGTGTAGATACAATGCCTTGTAACTTGTTAGTAAGTTCCTTTAAGCATCCTTCAAGACTTTTTACTTTCTTGTTCTTACCAATGATTTTGTTCAAGGATGTGATCAATTCCAACTGATCATCATCATCTACTTCCTTTCCCAAATGCTCAATCATAGATCCAATCTTATTCTTCTTTCTAGTCTCAGGAGTAAGACTGATATCTTTTTTAGTGGGAGTGGGTACTTGTTTTTCTATCACTGGGGGGTCTACAATTATGGTGTCTATTCTCTCTTCTCCTTTGGTGGTTTCCTACTCTTCAAAAGCTGAATTGTCAACAATGTTTTCTAGATTCTTGAATACATTATCATCAGTATCCAAGGTGATCTTCATTCCTTCTACATTTATAGCTTCATCTTCAATGTTAATGGCTGGTGGAGAGGGAATGTCCTCTTGTTCTATTTCACCTGCTTTCTCTGCTGCCAATGATGGTTCTCCAGCATTTTCTATCATAACCTTGATAATTGCTTGCTCTATTTCTGAGTTAACTTCTTCATATCTACCTCCCATAATTTGAATGGATCTCTTCTTGGGTCTCAGATGGGTGCTTAAAGCTTTCATGATATGACCAAAATGTGCTTCATCTTTTATAACACAAAGCTTCCTTATAAGCTTTTCTCTAATAGATGTGTCTTCCTCTGATGCTCTCTTCTTCCTATTCACAAGTTTATTATATGAATCATCAGGTATCTAACCCTGAATTTTACCAAACTTCTTATTAGAAAAAATCATATTCTTTACCACTGCATTTTCTAGATTTAATCTCTCTGCATAATCATAAAGATCATAATACTTATTCATTCTTGTGAAGTCTCCATCCTGAATGATCTACTCATTAAGCTTCTCAATTTTAGGTTTCCAAGTTTTCTTCTTAATAGAAGTGACATCATCTTTGATTTCTATAATTTTTCTTGGAACTAGTTGCACTAAAGTTTTTTGTCTCTTATTCGATCCAGTAGCACTCTCCTTTACTCTTTTGCTAGGTGTGGAGGAAGTGGATATCTTTTCTTCTTGATCCTTCTCAATTTCTTCCACTTTCACCTTAACTTGTGTTTCTTCTTGTTGTACTTCAATTGATGATAAAGGTGGAACAGATAAAACTTCTTTTTGTCCAATATCTCTGATTGTTGATGCTATTTGCTTTGTTACTAAGAACTCATGCTCAGTCATCCCTATATCCTTTAAGATTTTCTTCATAGCACTCTCAACTCTTTTCTTAGACTGCTTCTCTTCAAGTAAGATCTTTGTGAAATTGAAGTTCTCCTCAAAGGTTCCAAACCTGTTACAATAAGTGTCCAACTTACACTTAAGTAACCTGCTCACATACTCTTCTATCTCTACCTTAGATATCTCATAGCCAAGAGGGTATATGAACTCTATTATAGGTTTTACTGCTTAAATGTAGGTGAATTCAGTATCAACTATAAAACATATCTCATTTTTATACTACTGCACAAGAGACCATGGGATCCTTGATCTGCTAGATACTATATTCTGAAATGTCTTGATTACAAATATCGCACTCTCATTCACTTTGTTAATAACATGCCTTATGTACACTAGGTTAATCCTTTCCATTGTATTTAGGCCATCATTCTAGTCATTTCCAATGGTGTAATGAAATCTTCTCATTTAAAGGAATGGCTCCAATTTTAGATAGTCCAGTGACTTCATGAATCAAATTAGTTGTGATATCTATCACTCTATCCTCTAACCAAAACTTCCCATTATGAATTCTACTTAATATTATCTTAGTACATTCTTCATTATCAAATTCATACTTTAATGCATACTTAATGATTTCATTATCTTTCAAATTTTCAAATCCTTGTTTCAATGTCATGTCTTGATTGTAAATCTTCTAATGTTCATTGGTGAAATCACTATCACTGATAGTCTCTAGTTTGCATCCAAGATAACTTTTGACATTCTCTAGGTGTAAAACTCTGTCTGGTACGGATGATAAAGCTAACCTAGGATCATCTTCCAAGGGTTCTACTGGTTCTCTTTTCAAATTAGGTCTATTCTTATCTCTGACATTGTGAATTAAAGAAACATCCATGATTTCTTCTAATTCCTTCACTAATTTAAAGATCTATCAAGAAAAATACCTCGATTTCATGATTTTATGGCTTGCGTAGATTCAGCACAAAATTCTTCTCCAAATCCTTGCAAAATGCTTCCAATCACTGCTCTTTGATCTCCTTAACACTTGAATTCACTTTGATGATCAAATAATACCAATCATAACCTTTTATTAATTCAATCCCACTTTGATCTGACATCACATTCAATTCTTTTGCTACTTCTTTCCAAAAAGTTGTTTTCTGCTAACCTACAAAACTTAAAATTCTTGCGATCTCGCAAAACATAATATTTTTCTTTGTGCTCTTAACCATAGCATTAGAACATCATATACTACCTTGCATTAACTGCGCAAGACTTAGTTCATCATATATCTACTTCTACACTAATCTAAGTTCCTATTCTACTACAATTTTCATAAATTAAGTACTTTGAGATGGGTCAAGTAAAGATTCATTCTTACCTTTTAATACGTCACCTTCCCGATTACCTTCAATGGTGAATATGTCTCCTTGATCCATGGTTTTGATAAACTTCACTTCATCTAATTTACTACAACATCATTTTTGACTATTACTTTCATCTTCATTTCTTCTTGCATGATTTCTGGGATTAGGATTAGGATGAAAAAGTCCATTGTTCATTCTAGAAAACCTTGCTGTATGTCCAATCTTGTTGCATATTTGACAAACAATTCCATTGTTTCCATATCTTGGTCCAGGCTAATTGATCTATGATCTGTAGTTTCTAGCAAGGTGTCCAACCTTGTTGCATCTATAACATATTACTCCATTTCTTCTGTTCATATCTTCAGTAGGTTTCTTATCTACATTGTTAGTATTCCTAATCATTCTACTACCATCATTACTCTCAATAAATTTAGGTTTCCTACATTCAATAGCTCTATTTCCAAAACCATAACAATTATAACAATAACCATTAAGAGGTTTCAATTTCTTACCTGTGCAATCTCTCTTCATATGACCAATAGTATTACAAGCAAAACATCTACCTCTGAATTCTCTTTGCATACCTTTGGGTGATTCCTCTTGCTTAGGTGATTCTTCTTCTTTAGGTGTATCTTCAAACTTGTTAATCTCATCAGACTTCTTCTCATCTATGCTTTAAGATAGTTTCAGATTTGGTTCCTTTCTTTCATCTTTTTCTTTAAAAGTGTTGAATCCAAGACCAGTCTTATCATAGAATGGTTTTTGATAAGATATTTGTTGATCAATCTTCTCACTAGTTGAATATAGCCTTTCAAGTTGTTGTTTGGATTGATTCAATTCACCTTTCACAATCTTATTGTATTTCTCAAGTTCAACATACTGCAAATTGACTTTCTCAAGTTTAGATGTTACTTTACAAAGTTTAGATTTTAGTCCTTCATTTTTCAATCTTTAGACTTTCATTCTCAGATTTCAGATTTGCTTCATTCCTCCCATTTCCATTATTCAGACTAAGCTTCAAATTTTGTATCTTCAGTTCATGCTTAATGATCTCATTTTCTTTTTTTAATTTGTCATCACAATCTTCAATAAAAACTTTGGATTCCTTTTCAAATCTCAGATCTTCCAACTTGTTTTTTAGTATCTCAATGAGGTTCTTTGCATCATCATATTTTCTTTTCAAAGTGTCTTTTTCAATAGTAAGAAATTCAATCTGTTCAAGAGCTTCTTCAATATTCTTCTGTAGTTGATCCATATTCATAGAGATCTTACTCAAGCTGCTAGGCTTTCCTTGAATGATTATTTTCTGAGTAACTAAGCTCTGATACCAATTGTTAGAAATAGGGAATACTGAGAGGGAGGGGGGGGGGGGGGGGTGAATCAATATTCTACAAACTTTATCTTTTTCCCAATTATGGAAATAATAGTGTAGACACCTAAAAATCCTTTAGAAAATAAAGTATTTTTATTTTCTAAAAAATCCCTGATGACATCATCATTAATTAATTAATTAATTAATTAATTTTTATGTCATTAAATCCCTTTACCTTAATTAAAAATATTTAATTAAGGAATCCCTCCCATAAATGTTTAAATCTTATTTAAACATAATCTCCTTATTTATTAATTATTTAATTAATAAATTGACAAAAAATCCCAAAATAAATAATTTATTTATTTTTTGCCCAAAACTTGGCCAATTTCCTTAAGATCACTAACCTCTTCCAGAATCTTCTAATCCTTCTTTAATTTTGATTGAAGGCTAATCCCCTCTTTTCCTAACCCTAATCCCAACTCAAAATATTTAATTAAGATTAAATATTTTAATCGTCATATTTATTAAATTCATTTTTAATAAACATTCTCAAACCTAAACCATGGAAATAAATAAATCTTTATCTATTCCCTAAAATCCATGTTTATCCTAAGGAAATTCTAGACTCTTCTAGAAAGTCCTAATCCTAATCCTAATCCTAATCTCCCCCCCCTAATCCTGTCACATTCCCTAACCAAGGTTAGCCAACTCCTAAGGTTAACCCAAAGTGAACAAACTTCTAGAGACTTCTCTTGCATGCATTAAGTGCATTTAAGGCCTCCTTATCCCTCTTACATGCATTTATCATGCATTTAAGGAGCCCCTCACCCCTTTCTTAAACCCTTTGACCTTAGGCACATTTTCCAAATTGTGCACATCCCTCCCATCTTTCAACCCAATGCCCTTGTGACACTTGTCACAAGGAGGTGGCCTTCAACTAGCACAATCCATGTGCTCCCCTTTGAATGAATCTTGGCCTCTCTTAAGGACATTGATCTTGGCCATTCATTCCTCCTTCCCAAATCCTATAAATGATCCTCCTTTCAAGAGCAAATTCATTAGCTTAGCTTTTATTTCAAGCATTGTTATCATGCCCATTTAGCTCTAGACTTAGCATAATCATCCTAATTTAGCTTACTTTCAAGCATTTTAGCTCATCTTAATATAGTAATAATGGATTAACTAATTTCTTCCATTATTTTGCATAAGCATAGCATCATATCACATCTCTATTTGGCTTAAAATCAATCTTAGCATAAATCTCATATAGCTTAATATTCATATCAGCATCATTTGGATCCTTGAGGCCTTAGGGGTAAATCAAGTGTTCTATACCTATTTTGTGTCATTTATAGGGTTTTCATGAATCTCAATCCATCCTAAAATGCATAAGGAACATGCTCCAAGTGATTAGAGAGCACACCCACATCCCCTTAAGCAAGAGAAAATCAAACAGTGCTTGGGTGCACCTGTTTTAGCTCAATCTGAGGTGGCTTAGTTTAGAGTTTTATTTGTTTTGGATTGATTTCATGATAGACTAAAATCAAAATCTTTGTTTGGTTTGAAGTCTTTCAAAGAAGGTATCCTCAAAAACCTTGTCCACAAATAGATTATCTTTACACATACATAACGTAAGAAGCTAAACAACATGCATGGCAATAAAACTAAACAACTCATAACACATTATTTGTTCTCGAGGAAACCCTGGCCAAGGGAAAACCCCGATGGGGATGGTACCCACAAAGATACACTAATAAAAAGTATCTTGTTAAGGATGTTGATCTTGTTAGGAGTCTATTACATGCATATAGTGTCTTAGTCCTGATTAAGGGACTATAGGCCTTGTTAGAAGCCTGAACCCTGTTAGGAGTTGGCAGTACAAAATGTGTTTACCAAATGAGCCCACTACCCAGACAAGTAATGTAATATACACTAATTACAAAAGAAGGTTAAGGTACATAACCTTATACTTCTTGCATCAATATCTCTTCACTTCTCTTTCACTATTACATATGCATCATATATTTCACATCATATTATTGCTTCATTACATCATACATTCATTTTGTGTCTCTTGCTTCTTACAATTAAAATTACATTTATACAAGTTATTAGGATTAATAACTTTCTGATCGACTCTCATATTACAAAATAACTTTATCCAAGGGTTAAAATCTAGGATTTCATCCCTTTATGTTGTTGAGTCATTATTTTGATAAACAAAATAATCCCTTAACTCTTTACCAATTCTATTTTCATATTCTGTCCTCTCAGCTTGACACTGTCTTCGGTAAAACTATCATAAATTATTTTGTACATGTCATACTGACTTACACTCTAAGATGAGTCTTCAATAGCCATCATAGAGTCTATTTTCAAGTACACAAGCATTGAACTTACTCCAATCAACATCACAAACAAAAATTGTCTCCAAGTTCACTGGTAAAAACATTGTCTCATACTTAGACAATTTCGTATTGCGCTCTGACACACTAGCTCTCTGACCTATGCGATCTTCATGTGGATCATATGTTTCCATAATGACATCATATATGTAAAAAAATCAGCCAAATTTCCAATATGGATTACATTAGGAAGGATCCTAAACTGCTCCAACTTTGTTCATAAGGTTTGATTCAACTCCAAAGTACGACTATCATTAGTTTAACATTTTGTTTATTGGTCATTGCATATGGATGTCGACCTTAAATCATTGAAAAAAATTTGTAGCAATCACCTTCCTACAGACTAACTCTATAATTATTGATGAAATATACAATTCTCTCATTCCACCAAGGATTAGAATTTTCCAAGGGTGGACATGAGAGAAAAGAAAAAATTAAGGCAAAAACACTAGTTCTTGAGGGTTTCAGGACAATGCAAAAAGAAATCACTCAAAATCTCATTTATGAGCACTTTAGAACTTAAAAATAGAATAAATAAAGAGATATTTCATTTCTTCTTACATCCCAACAAGTTTCATCATGAAAACTGATCATACGGAACTTCACAAGGAACAAGAAGATGACAATTGTAGTAAAAATGAGTATATTTTATTGATTTGAAATGAAAATTACATCGTGATTCTTTCCACCTACCTAAAAAGGATATGAAATCATTTTCTAATGGTTACAATAGCTTTTCAAACCAAATTTTTTTAGGGGAAGTCATTAAGACTTAACAACGAAAGTTGCAAAGTTGTCAAAAAGTTGCTTGAGAACTTTTGACAACATTTACAAATATGAACCTAAGGTTAATTTTTAACTTGAAATGACTTAAAAACATCTAACAACCTAAATCTTATGTTTTGGATACCCTTTGACCATGGTTGACCAACTAGCTTATGAATGCCAAATCTTGGAGCCTAGCCTTACAAGTTGGTCAAAAGACTAATAGAATACAATTAACACTTAGAAATTGACAAGACTCCCTAGGAATCACAAGAAAATGGAAAAATTCAAGTTGTAAAAATGGGTTCTCCTTTACCATACTCCCCATGAGATTTAGAACTCAATTTCCCACTTGAGTCAAGTTGGTCAATGGTAGTGCCATGTTGTTTGATTTGATCTTTTGTCATCCATGTAGCATCAATCTTAGGAAGGCCATTCCACTTGACAAGCTACTTCATATATGTATTGGATTTGATCTTTTTTTAGGACTTTACTTTCTAGGATTGATTCCAACTCAATTGGTTTTCTAGGAGGGAGACTTGTGACATAATCTAAAGAATCTAAAGGATCTATGATGGTGGAAGTACCTGCATCATCTCATCTTGCATCACCTTTATAAGGGGTTAAATCATCTATATTAAGATTGGAGAAATAGACAAAGTATGGGGAAGATATATTTCATAAGCACAAAATCATTTAGGGGCCTACTCTCTTCATGTGTAACTTGGAGTATCTACCCTTTTGTAACCTCTCCATCATGAGATATGCCCATACTTTATCCCTATTCTTCAGATGAACTTCTCTTATTCTCTCATCTCCTTGATCTTTGAGTAGTTTGAAGTAGTTTAGATTTTACTTCTTCTTGGACTTGGGAAATGAATTTTTCCAATTCTTCTCCTTGAGCGCTGACTCTGAAATCTAAGGGTAACTCTATATGGTCTAATGGGTCTCTTGGGTATAGGCCATAGACTATTTGAAAAGGTGTCTTTCAAGTGGATCTATTAAGGGAATCATTAAATTCAAATTATTCCTATGGTAGGATGACACCCAACTCTGATTATGTTTCTTAGTTGGACATTTGAGGAGATTTCCAAGTGATCTATTCACCACTTTTGATTATCCATGAGTTTATGGGTAATATGCAAAGCTATAAGTTAAATTTGTTCCCAATTTCTTATGGAATGTATGCTAGAAATTTTCGTGAAACATGACATCCCTATCTGAGACTATTTTTCTTGGTAGCCCATGAATTCAGATAACTTCTTTAAAGAAGAGATGGAAAATGTTGGAGGCATCATTTTTTCTCTTGCAAGGGACAACATGTGCTATCTTACTAAATATGTCATCAATGAAAAACACACTATCAAACCCCTATTTCCTTCTAGGAAGGCCCATGACAAAGTCCATGGACATGGACTCCTAAGGCCTTGTAGGTATTGGCAAAGGTTGGTATAACCCCTGGTTTGTGGACACACCCTTTTCTTGCTGATAGATAGTGTAGACTTCCATAAATTTATTTACATCATTTGTCCTCTTTGGCCAAAAGAAACTTCTCTTAATCAAGTATAGAGTTTTATTTATGCCAAAATGGCCACCCATGCCACCAAAATCTTTCTCTTTTATGATATTTATCCGCATAGAACACCTAGGTATGAAAAATTGAGAATCTTTGAACAAAAGATCATTTTTAATAAGAAATTTAGATAATTCAGTGTGATACTTCCCTACTAGTTGAGAAAAAACCTTGAATGCTTCTTCAAAGTCTACATCACCTATATAGAGATGTTTTAGAGCATCAGTCCCAATGCTTTGGAGTTGTACTTATTAGATTAGACCAAACCTTTTATTGAGGGCATCTTCAACCTCATTTGCTTGCCTCTTTTTGTGTTTTAGTGTGAAAGTGTAGGCTTGCAATTGTTCTATCCATTTTATATGCTTAAAACTAAATTTTTCTTGAGAATTTAGAAAACTTAGTGCATGGTTTTCATTATAGACAAAAAATTCTTTTGGTAAAAGGTAGTGTCACTAATTCTTGAGATAATGCCCTACTACATACAATTCAAGGTCATAAGTTGAGTATCTTTTCTTAGCATCATTTATTTTTTCAAACAAGAAAGCTATGGGCTTCCCTTCTTGACTTAGGATAGCACCAATAGCTACATTTCTAGCATTTGTTTCCACAATAAATACCTTCCTAAACTTAGGTAAGGTCAATATAGGATATTAAGAAACCCTATTCTTAAAAAATTCAAAAGTATTGTTAGCACCATTAGTCCAAGAAAACTTTGTTTTCTTACCACTAGTTGTCACTAGGGATTGCACCCGAGTATGGATAAGTGTAGGACCTATAAATCCCATGAAACATGGGACTATTCTTAGGATATGGGTAACCTATCTAAGAGTAGACTTCCAAATTAGGGGCTGACTTCCCCTTGAATCACCTAAAACTTAACTTAACTTCAAGGAAAAGGGAGAGAGAGTGTGTTAAACTGGAAATAAACTAGGTGATTTACCAAACATTGAATAGATCCCCAAATTGAAGAAAACTCACAAAGAAACCTAAAATAAATTTGTGATTCACAACCAGACCTGATTGCCTTGATATTTTGAGATAAAGAAGTACTTGGATGAAAGAAGGGAAAAAATTCCACAACTTGATACCCAAACATACACAAATTAGAACGAAAATTACAAAACACTTTCCTGAACATTCAACTCAAACAAATGTGCAAAGTAAAGGATAACATGATCACAATAGCTTTGACATAAATTCTAATAGAAAAAATAAAAAAATAATAGGGATGAGAAGGAATACTATTTTATTTCAATGAAAGGAGCCAAGTACATCGATTTGCTTCTCCTGAGCTACCAACATTCATCTCCAAGAAAGAGAGAATGAAGAACTAACCTCCATCACATCAGTGAGAGGTTTAAAAAGAAAACCTAGGAATCTGAATTGAAACCACCTCAACCTCCTACAAATGGTAAATCCCACAAAATAGGCCCATGAGGCTGCTTCATAAGCTCAGATGCTAAATTCTCAAGTTTATAGGGGGTAGTGGAAAAATCAATTCCTGGAAAAGATGGTCAAAAGAGGACCTCTCTAACCCCCTAAGTCATGGACTAAAAATAACATTCTGACAATGGTTTATAAAACAACATTGTCAGAATTTACAATAACATGTATGCGATGAATTTTACATTTAAACTCTTACCCTGTGCCAAAATGAACATGGATCCTAAATATTTTACCTCCTAAGTTAATAAATGAATCTCAACCCAATTAAGAGGAAAGCACATTTAATAACCCATTATATCAATAAAACCCTTGTTTTGAAAATACATAGCACCAAAATAAAAAATGATTAATAAAAACCTCAACCCTATAAAGGGGGAGAAACAAATTAACCATTTGGGATAAAACCAATCTTATCAAAAGGAAGGAAACCACTGGCATAGGACTTCCCCATTTGACATTGGAAAAGTTTCCATCTTCACTGGCACCTCACCTCTTATAATTGAGTTTGGCTTTGGAAACATCTATGTTTTGAGTATCATGGCATTGACATTTTGAGGTAGGTTTCATTTCTTCTAGTTTCTCATTTCATGCTAACCCCTCCTCTAGATTTTTGAGGGCACATGATGATAGAATTTACATTTTTGAGTTAGGGTACTGTGTTTATTAATGTGTATGATTCACTACAAACATTCATGCTTGTTTGAGGATGCCAGTCCGTGAATGCAGATTTTTAATGCAGCTTACTTTGTTCACGATTCATTGTTGCTACTACTTATCCTCTGTATTTGAAGGAAATGTCATATTTATCTTCTCTGATTGATTGCTGGAATTGTGTATGCTATTGTAACATGTTTCATGTTCCATTACTCGTCATTTGATAGTGCCATTGTACAAAATGTGAGCACTATTGTTCATACATTGTATTATGTTGACGCTTTTAGAAGAAAAATGTGAGCATTACCTACATCCATGTTTCTTCATTTAACCATCCTGTGAAAGGTCTTTATGCTCCTTTTTTTTCATTTTGTATGATAGTATTTTTATTTGCATCACTAGTTTCATCTTTTGATGACATATGAGATACTCATTATTCCTTTAAATTCTTTTGTACAACCCATGAACTTATTATGCTCCTAGTGTATGTACATAGTCATTTTGTAGCTTTGCTAAGGAATGTTGTGAGTTCATAGCTTGGGAAGGCTTGGTAACCCATGGCTAGGGCATCAACACATTACTTTTATCCTAGAATTTATTATGTGTTTCTATTGGCACCCGTGAGCTCTTAGGCACTGTTTAAATATGTTTAACCTTTCTTTGGAGTCCTATGAACTTATTTTATGGCAATGCCTTAATGCTAGCCCATGAAAATGATTTGCGGCTTTTTGTATGGATGGCACCGTGAGTTTGGAGACTCATTGTTTATTGTTTTATATTTGATAGGGCACCGTTATCCTTGATAAACCATAAGCTATTTCTCATACTATTGTTATATCTTACCATTGAAATAGTGAGCCACTAGTTGTTATAATGCTTCCCATGGGAGAACCTATAAGATCTATTCTTCCATACATTGCCCCACATTTTGATAGACTGGTAAACCCTGGATAGCTGATGGGTTCTAAGGCATCTTTTATTTGTGTTTATCTTACTTGGATTGATCTCTAGCATGCTCATGAGGTATCCACTATTTGTGCATTTGAGAGGCCAGGGAGCTATGAGTTTTTTGTTGTAATTCTTTCATTGCATCTTGGGAACAACTTTACTTATCTGGTCAAGTTTATTGTTCCATTCTATGGCTCTATGATAAACAATATAATTGTTTCTCTTTTTACTGACTGTAATTAGTTTGATGCCGCTCCATTTGATGTTACATCAGGTTGAAAATGTATGGATATTGCTATCTAGTAGCTTGCTGAGATGGATTCTCCAAGGCCTAAGCCTACCTTTTTACTATTATTACTGGTTGTTGTCACCATGCCTATGCTCTATTCCTTTTGGAAACATTACCTCATTAGTTTGCTTGTTACATAAACTTCATAGTGCCCCATCTTCATACCCATAGTATTTTCTATGATTTCTTCATTGTAGCATGTGGAGATGCATCTGATGACATACTATTTTCTCCTAATTTGTATTCCCACATGCACTATCCATTCACTATTCCTCATGATGATATGCCACATTGTGTTACTAATTTATGAATTGAAGCCTTGATTGCTTAGCTCATAATGCAGATTTAAGGCATTCTCCATGTTATAGAATCAATACATTGAATGTAGCTTTGAGGCACACTTAATGTTATAATGTACCTTTACTCTGACATGTTACCGATGTATGCTCCTCCCTTTGAATTTTTCAGTGCTTGACCATGCTTCATTTGATTTTTCTTTATGATTTTTGAGTGTCCCACTAATACTGATTCATCCAGTTGTTCCATTATAACAACTAATACTGATTCATCTAGTTGTTCCATTATACAGGGCAACATCATTCATCTGGATTCTATCACCTTTGGATTTTTTTTTGTACAAACAATCATTGTACTTCTAGGATGGTCTTTTGGGAAGACCATCCTCTTAGTACTTTGATTATCTGAATGAGGTAAACAACAGTGAATCAACTTCTTCTTTATCTACACATGGAGAAAACAAATTAGTGAAGACAATGGTATCTCTTTTATTTTTGGAGCCTCCTTGATGCACATACCTTGAGCACAACCCTTCCCAAAGGTGTATGAATGAGTACATATATGCATGTCTATAAATATTATGGTACCATAAATTATTTAGATCCATTAGATCTAACCCATTTCCTTCTCTCTTCTTTGCGGGTCCTGGATCTCAAGTACACATGGAAACTATGGATCAAGACTTCATTACCAGGCAATGTCTCATAACCTTGTATTTACGTTGGTTAATTCATGTATGTCTTCACTTATTTATGCAATTTTGATAATGGCTATGCTCACAACCTATGTGAGCTAAGATAGATGGTCTTCTTAGTTATTTTCCTTTTATACAACACACTTGAAACATTGGCACACATACATGTAATGCTTAGATATAGATCATTTATTTTCTCTTTCATGTACTTTACAATGTAATCAACACAAATCTAAGATGACCTAATAATCCAGACTAGGGTACATTAGTCTCATTTAGTAACTAGGTCTCCAAAGGTGAGTAAAAATATGATAAAATTCTGGTGACCTCAATTGAGTGCTTGCCTACTAAGCACCCTGACCAGTTGCCATTGGGTAATAGAGTCACCATCTTCAAAACTAAACTTTTCTCCCAACCAGAACAACCTCCTCTCAAAAAATACTAAAACTAACTACCTACGACAGACTGCTCTGGCTTATTTCTAACCAAAACCAAACTCAAAATGAAATGCTGAAAGCAAACTTGTTGAAGTACTTAGGGAACATAGAAACAAAGAACTTATACCCTACCCTAATCTAACCAGTATCAGTAGACTAGTCAAACAAATCATTTGACGTGACTATTGAAATAGCTTCCCATCCTCCATAGGGTATTATACTTTTCATATTTGATGTCAATAATGAGAAAATGGAACATAAAAATATACTGAACTACCTGGAATATCAACTTTTGAAATTGGTAGTTCAGATTACTAACCTTGATAAGATCATAGTTGTTGTCCTCCTTGGGAGGCTGATAAGACTGAATAAGCTCCTAGTTTCCAATGAGTGGACCTCTGACATCACCCTCCACTAATTTCTTGAGTTTGGATGTCCCACTTGACCCCATCTGAGCTAGATATCTAATAGGACACCCACTTGAGAGTATGAAACTAGGCCTCTCTTACTGCTCAACATGCACCTTATAAATGTCTTTAGCATGCCGATAAAAATTATGCCCCTCCATGATAGCCTGTGATACCATTTATTCTTCTACAATTAGAGGACCATCCTCTTCATCAGTCAAAATATCTAATAGCTCATCAAATCTATCAAACTATCTCAGGTCCTTAGCAATCATTGGCCCCTCCCTATGGTCTAGGAAACATGATTCTTGAGATTCATCCACAACTTTATTGCAGATAGGTTTAGATTCTACAATTGGGATAGTATTCACCTCCTCAAATACAAACTCTTTCTCAAGAACAGACAAGCTATTATCTATTTTAGAAGGATGAGGAACATCAACAAGAGTTGAGAAGAAAGCATCAATTATAGAATCAAAATCTTCATGTTGTTCTAAGCTAGCAACAATTATATCATTTTTCTTATCATAATTAGTGAGCTCAACTAGTAAATTTTGTAGTACCTCATCTTGTTCAATATATGAAGGCATCTCCTCAAATAAATTAGTTAGTATCTCACCTTCTTCACTTGTTTCTTGACCTTTTCTTTGCTACTCTAATTCATCAACATGTAAAAAATCTATTTGTTCGTCATGATCATCATGAAAAAGTACACCTAAGAGACAAAAATCTTCTTCTTTCTATTGGCCTAAAATTTCATGAGGTGTAGGGGGCTCTTTAGGGATTGGCTCATAGAGCTTTATCTATTGCAGGATGGGCTCATTATCATTTAATAGCTCAAAAATTTTAGGCATCTCTTCTATAGGAATAGAATGAGGTGGCTCTAAAAATGAATGGAGGTCAGGCCCTTGTTGACTAATATTTTGAACTAAAGGAGAGATCTTAAAGCTTGGAATTTCAATAAAAGTGCTAGGGGACTTATGAGGAAAGAAACTTGGGATTTTAACCTTGTGATTCTCTTGTCTGGTCTGCAAAGCCTCTAGGTCTTCTTCAGCAGCATGAGGCATGTCCTCCTTAAGAAGATTTGGCATCTCAAAACCTAGATACATGGTCCATGAGGGTCTCCAAGACTGCATCAAGTTTTTATTTCCATCTAGTGGATCTGGTGAGCTTTCTTGCATTGGGATAGTAGTGACTTCTTAATCTCCTTGCCTTGGTGCTTATGCCAATAGATTCTTCATCAAATAATCATTTTCTACTAACTCTTTTAAGAGATCCTTCTCAGTTTTTGTAGCTGTAAGATAGATGGCCCTTATTAATTCTTGATGATCTTCAAGACTTTTTTCATAGGCCTTTTCTTGTGCCAAGAGAAATTGGTTCTTTTCTTCAAGGACCTACTCATAAACTACTATGTTGTTCTCTAGCTTCCATTAGATCCCTTATTTCTAAGCAACCATCTTCATATACTTCCTTGAGAACTCCTCTTTCTGAGACATCATCTCTGCATAGTCTTTAATGAAAGAACTCATTTCCTCTCAAAAATTTACCAACCAATCATTGGAGGTTTTATTTGAAGTGTGGTAGGAAAGATTCTAAGGATTTTAATGGTGACCCTAATAGGGTGGTTGTTAGGAATGAATGCTAAATGTTTGGCATCCATTTTGTAGTAGTTGTTGTTTCATTCATGACTATGACTGTCATTGATGTCAACACAATGATCTTCTAAAGACTTGTAGAGAAGCAGATAGAATTTGAATTAGCGCACGTGTGTTATTTTAGTTGGAGCTATCAGATGTTGAGGATATACTCTTTGATATGTTATATTTCTATGGTTAAGAGCGTAGATAGTAATTCTTTTATTCATGGAAGTTATGAGCATTTTGGTGGAAGCAGTATTCAAGCAGTGTTCCTGAGTAGTGATTTGTGGAAATCGGATGATATATCCTAATTAGGATGGAATATGGTTTTGCATAGTTAAAGGGAAGTTGAAGACACATTGATAATGATGTGGATGACTACACAAACTTTTAGGTTGCATGAATGAAGATTTATTGTATTTGGAAGCTGACAGTTTT
Organism: Chamaecyparis obtusa; assembly: GCA_027943335.1. Taxonomy (NCBI): domain Eukaryota; kingdom Viridiplantae; phylum Streptophyta; class Pinopsida; order Cupressales; family Cupressaceae; genus Chamaecyparis; species Chamaecyparis obtusa. The sequence goes on along the minus strand of BSBK01006126.1, from coordinate 282,787 downwards.
GTGTAATTTTAATGTAGTGTGTGGAAACTTTTATTTTGTAATTGTATGCTGACTCATTTGTAATTATTTGAGTATGGTATAAAGGAAGGTGTTATCCAAAATCTAACCACACAACAGAATAGGCACTAAAAGAATTTTACACATTCAAGTTGTCTAATTAACACTATCTTGTAGGTTCTGTTAGTTTGCATCTACTTACTACATTTGTTATCAAATTTTACTTTTGTACTCTAAGTATTGATCAAATTATTACAAAATCAAAAAATTTATCATTGATCATTACATTGTACATCCATAAGAATGTAGTACAAATGTCATTTGATTCATATTACATGATTCAATAATCAGAGTACATTTGCAAATTAGAATAGAAAACTAAAGTGTGTAAAAGGTTCCCATGCATTGCATCATATTTGTGTTGGTTCTGCTGGTATCTATCAGATTCCTACATCTAAGTCATACCTGGGTCTCCATCTGTATTTTGGTCCTTAAGGCAGCATCACCTGAAAAAAGAAAAGAAATAATTGTTAGATCCTATCGGATCTAAGCAATACAAGGAAAATAGTTACATACATCAGCTATCTGATACTATCTGCATATCAATCTAAGAACAAATGTAGCAAGTAAATGAAAACTATCACTATGAGAAAGTGTTAAAGGGACATGTTCTAGAATGTGAAACCTTTCACTTTTAGTACCTATTGTGGTGTGTGATTTCATTTTGGACAACTAAAGAATCTGAATGAAAGGGACTTAATTGTATTCCTGAATTAAGAAACCTTTTTCAGAATATGTTTCTTATTGATATTGCATGTAATTAACAAGTGTTTTGTAGATAATAGTGGACTGGTTCACTTTTTCAGTCATATTTTGAAGATGCAGAACAAGCTGGTTTCCCATGCAACAGGAAGTTCCAGGTTGATGATCTCCTTGATGCTGATTTCATGCTAATTACAGAGTACATTTTCAAACTTTCAAAAGACTTAATGCTGAATATTTTTACAAGTGCTTCAAGATGTCATCATAATTTGAATGTTTACAGTATGTTATGACTAGGTGTCATGAACCCATGCTCAAACCTCAGTCATTAACATTTTGTTGTTTTTGAGTGTCATGACCCCGTGCTCGAACTTCATTAACAAATATCAAACATTTATCTTGTTGTGCTTCAAAAAAAAATTGTAAAGTTCAGTATCAAAAGGAAATATACAATAATATGCTACAGGAATAGTTTCAAACAATGCTGGTGTTATTAATTTCAGAATGCCAATGGATCACATTTTTTAGTACTTGTCAAAAATCATAAAACTAGTTCATATATAGAACTTCTGACAAGAGACATGTCAGATTTATAAATGCTGGAGTGTAGATCAAATTCTAAAATTTGAACTCAAAGTTCAAAAATGGTGTGCTTATGCTAAAGGAACAATAGTGAATTGATGTTTGCAAATGAGGTACCAATTAAAAAACACCATGTCTTCATACAAGACTTTGAGTCTATGTTATTAAATGATATAGTGTTTGCTATGAATCATATTCTATTTTCATTCAAAAGAATATAGGTTCACAGTAAACACTTTTTGAGAATATGTATGAACATTTTCAAATGTTATATGTTTGCAAAAGAACAGTAAGTGATCACTTGAAGAGGTGCATTTTTGCAAAATTACAATTCAGAATAATAGAGAGTACAGATTTATCTATTGCCAAAATGAGTCTACAGTAGAAATAGTGGGTATGTATTTGAGGTTGCAGTGCATGTTTTTATACAAATTCTTGAGCATTCAATGCATAATGAAGTAGAGAGTTTCAACTCTAAACTGTAGGTACACATTTTTTTTGCAAATGAAAATAAACGACGAGCCTTCAAATTGCAATGTAAGACTGTTTCAGCACCATGGAGAATTGTAATTTTCAAACTAGAAATCATTTGTGCACTGCCAAGAAACAATAGTAAGTTCATATCATCAAACATGAATGTCGACTGTTAGAGTTGAAGAGTACCAGTAAGACTCATAGGTTTCAAACCCATTTTTATTACAAAGAAAAAAAAATGGCAAACAACAGTGCATCTAAATGATAGTTATCAGCAAGTGAAACTGAAATTGTGGATCAAACTATTTGTTCAAGCAAGGTTTTCTGAGTTCAAAACCTCATTTGTTATGGAAACCCCAAAATGAAGGCACATCCTATGCAATGAAAATCGTGTTTGTATATGCTGCTGAAAACTGTAAGTGTTTATACTGAATCTTTTAATATATCAAAATGTTGGTTATCGACAAATAAGGGTTTGAACCTAGAATGGAAAGTGCAGAAAAATGAAGCCAAATGTCACTGTTTCTTTCTAAAAATGTGTTTGTATATGTCATGTTCAAGTTTGAACATATAGTGGTTACAAAATATTATGCAGAGAAAGAGGGTTTCAACCTAACATTTTGTGCTATTGTATTCAATAAAAGATGAACGACAGTATGTGTACAAAAACCAGCAGTGCGTATGCACTTTAATCTTCTATATTCTATGAAAAAAGAGGCAAGATATCATGCAATATCGGAGGCACATTTTGTAAAAAATGTCAACAGGAAGTTCAAATAGAAAATAAACCACATTTATAGCAATGCTTCCACATATTATGCAGTGAATAGACCCACATTTCCAATAGCAAATGAAGACATATATATCATATAAAAGACCCACATTTTTGTAGAGGGAAAAGAATGTTGACAGAGAGCAAAGAGAAGATGACTTATAGTTCTATCACATGTATGCGGAGTTCTTCCTCATTTGAAGGGACTAATTCCTTAATTCTTGCAGGAAAATTTTCAACAAATATGCCAAGTTTCTCCAGATAGTTTGACAGACAGAGAACTAGGGTTTGATTCCCTTATCAAAATTCCAAGTTCATATGTCAGAGAAAAAGTGCCCAAAATGAAACAAATATAATTTGGAATCCATGAGAAGAGAGGGACTGTCAGACATTCAATATGACCACAAAATGCCACCTTGCATCTCGAATATCGCAAACAAAGTGCCACCTTGCATTTTAGTACATTTTTCACATCGTATATGGAAAGTGGGTTGTAGTCATGTCGACTCCCTACTATGCCTTATTTCATACACTTAGCTTTGTCTAAGTTAAAATATATTTGATGGGTAGGTTAGGTTTATTTGTTTTATATTCTTTTGGCATCAATAAATATTAAAGTCTTTTTAATATTTATTTTCTTTCAATAAATTTGGTATCATATATTGTAGAGGGATTTTTTGAAAATTCCTTATTTTAAGCCTTTTTTATTAAAAAGATAGATAAAATTTTGGCATTATCATTTTGTAAAAGGAATTTTTATTCCTTATTAAAGCCAAAATTTAGGGAAGATAGACTTTTTAAGGACATGTCATCTAATTATTTGGCATGATTTATGGCCAAGATAGGGCATTTTTGTAAGGGATAGGCATTCCCGGATTAGGGTTTTGGAGGCCTTTTTAGGAAAGAAGATTTTCTTTTCTAAGGGTTGCAGATTTTGAAAAGAGGGCATTTTAGTGAACGTATTGTTCCTAGATGTTTTTCAAGCCACTTTTGTAACCATTGTTTAAGAAATTGTGAAGGAAATATACCAGATTATAGGTCATTTTTTGTGTTCAGATTATCATTCCTTTCCATCTTCTTTAGTAAGTGTTCATATTTTTTATTTTGATTTTGGAAGTGAATGTTTCATTGTTCCTTCCAGATTGATAGATTTGATTAATCAAACCTTATTTGAGAAATGTATGTTGCTAAGAGTTTAGTAATTTGTGGTTAATCCCTGATTATCAAATTCATTAGTCTATATGGTGAAAAGTGTTCCAAACATCTAAATTTCATAGTGAACTAGGTCTGGAGTTATTTTTCTTTTCTGATTTCTAAATCAGTCATTGGTGTATCACCTTTATTTTCTAAGTTTTAAAGTTCCCTTTCCCCTTTTCCCATCAAGTTTTTTAGGTTAGTAAAGTGATAGCCAATATTTTATAGGAACTGGCCTAGAATCTGGAGATTCCTCTCTAATCATAGTCTACTCATAGCTAGGAGAGGTTTCCATTGTCAGCTAGAATTGTTGTTAGCCTTATTGCTTGATAGAGGTAACAATTCTAGACCTGAACAGAAGGAATGTGTTTCCTTGTTGTTATGTAGAAGAGGATAGTAGTGTATGAATATGAAGTGAAGAAAAGAGCTAAATGTAAAAGAGAATTGTGAAGGAAGACATGTGAAGTATAGAGATCTGAAATTGAGATCTGGTGTAATAGTGAGTGTAGTCTAGCACAATCAAAGAAGAGGTAAAATATTATTCTATTGAGTAATAAAAATATTATTTGGATAGTGTGTCCTGTGATCTTACCCTGAAGCTATTTGGGCAGTGGCTCCTTCTGTCTTCCATAACTCTTAACAGGGTTAGAATCTTTTAACAAGGATTCAAAATCTCCTAACAAGGATTCATATGTACTGAATGTATTTCATAAGACTCCTTAAAAATTCCATCCTTTCACAAGGAATATTCATATTAGTGTATCTTTTGTGGGCATCATTCCCACAGGGTTTACTCTTTGATCAAGAGGTTCCCTAGTCAACATATCTTGTGTCATTGTGTTATTGTGTATGAATATCTTTCTATGGTTGGTAATTATATTGCTTCCATGGTTTAATGTTGTTGAAGTTGATAAAATTTATAATTATCTGATAACTAATTCACCCCCCCCCCCTCTCAGTTATCTTGGTGGTAACAATTGGTATCAAAGTGGAAGGTCCTTGAAAAAGAAGTTTAATAGCTTAAGGAAATCCATGGTGAATTTCAGGAAAGAATGCCCTAAGTTTGATGGAGTAAATTTTGACAGCTGGAAAGAAAAGATTAAGACACACCTACTGTGTTTAGGACTAGGTTATTGGTTGATAAAAAAGAATGATAAGACTATCATTGAGGAGGACAATCTTGAAACTGTTAGAAATAGGGAATACTAAGAGGGGGGGCTGAATCAGTATTCTACAAAATTTTACTTGTGCCTAATTATGGATATAACAAATTATCTTTACACATGCATAACATAAGAAGCTAAACAACATGCATAGCCATAAAACTAAAGAACTCATAACACATTATTTATTCTCGAGGAAACCCTGGCCAAGGGAAAACCTCGGTGGGGATGGTACCCACAAAGATCCACCAATCAAAATTATCATGTTAAGGATGTTGACCCTATTAGGAGTCTATTAAAAGCATATAGTGTATCAGTCCTGATTAAGGGACTATAGGCCTTGTTAGAAGCCTCAACCCTATTAGGAGTTGGCAGTACAAAATGTGATTACTAGATGAGCCCACTGCCCAAACAAGTAATGTACAATATACACTAATTACAAAATAAGGTTAAGGTACATAACCTTATACTACTTGCATCAATATCTCTTCACTGCTCTTTCACTATTACATATGCATCATATATTTTGCATCATATTCCCGCTTCATTACATTATATTACTTCATACATCTATATCTCACTTTTCTTACAATTTAAAATTACATTTATACAAATAACTTTATCCAAGGGTTAAAATCTAGGATTTCATCCCTTTATATTGTTAAGTCATTATTTTTATAAACAAAATGATCCCTTAACTCTTTATCAATTTTGTCTTCATATTATGTCCTGTCGGCTTGACACTATCTTTGATAAAACTATCATAACTTCTTTGGTACATGCCTTAATGATTTGTGCTTTGATATGGGTCTTGAATAGTCATCATAGAGTCTATGTTCAAGTACTCAAGCACTAAAATTACTGCAATCAATATCACAAACAAAAACTATCTCTAGGTTCATTGGTACAAACACTGTCTCATACTTAGACAATTTTGCATTGCACTTTATCATACTAGCTCTCTAACCTATGCGATCTTCATGTGGATCATATATTTCCATAATGAAAACATCTATGTAATCAACTCAGCCAAATTGCCAACAATCTCCCCCTTTCTCATTGGTGGCAACATATGAGAAAATTGGCTAAGTCTTACAACTTCAAAATCTCATAATTATTGTTAGAAATAGGAAATACTAAGAGGGGGGGGGGGTGAATCAGTATTTCACTAACTTTTACTTTTTCCCACTTATGGATATAATAGATTACTTTAGTGCATACAAAGCATAAGAAACTAAATAGCATAAATAATAGTAAATGTAAAGAACTCATTACACATGATATGTTCTCAAGGAAACCCTGGCCAAGGGAAAACCTTGGTGAGGATGGTACCCACAAAGATCCACTCATCAAAAGATATCCGGTTAAGGATGTTGACCCTGTTAGGAGCCTGTTACAATCATATAGTGTATCAGTCCTGGTTAAGGGACTATAGGCCTTGTTAGAAGCCTCAATCCTGTTAGGAGTTGTAGATACAAAACCTAATTACTAGATAAGTTCACTACCCAAAAAATTAATACAAATGTTTACTAACTACAATATGGTATTGCTTACAAGTTCGCATCAACAACTTTCACTGCTATCACAATTTACATATATGACATGTTTCATTTCAAGTATGTTTGGTACATCTTTATTTATACAAGATACTAACATAATATATTTCTCTTGTCAACTTGAATATCTTTATCCAAGAGTAAACATCTAGGATTTTGTCTCTTTATAATATTAAGTTATTATTTTGACAAGCAAAATAATCCCTTAATTCATTTACTAGTTCTGTCTTCAAAACTGCACTGTCAGTTGTACTCTGTCATCAGTAAAATGGTCATAACTTTGTCTGTACTATACATACTCTTCTTTGCATTGAGATGTGGTATCCTTAGACACCATAGAGTCTATGTTCAACTGTGCAAACTCTGATCATGCTCCAGTGAACATCGCCAAAACAAACTATATCGAGTGCTCTGTCAAAATCATTATTTCATACTTAGACAATTTTAGTTTGCAATCTTCCATACTTACTTTCCAAATTATGCACTCTTCATAGGGAACATATGTTTCCATAATGACAACATCTATGTACATACCTCAGTCAAATTTCCAACAATCTCCCCCTTTGTCATTGGTGGCAACATATGAGAAAATTGGCTAAGTGTACAAGTCAAAATCTTAAAATTTGTATCAAAATTGTGGCCATAGTATAAAATAGGTATACTATCCTCATATCTCCTCAAAATATACACATAATCTATAAAACTTCATAATACTCTATAGAAATCCCCCTATGAGTATCCTTCCTTATCATATATAGACAATTTTCTAAGTATCTCTCCCCCTTTGACAAGAATGACAAAATAAAGGGTGGAAAGGGATATACAAAAATGTGTCAAAATATTTTCCTTACTGTCTTATTGCAAAGTGGGTAGGCTTGCAATACAATCTACAAAATCTATTTTCCAAGTCTCAAAATCTTTCTCCCATGCCTTCTTTATTGATTCTACTACATTGAGTAAAGTACTCAATCCGTATGCTGCAATCTGAAAAGCTTGGAGGGACTCAAAATTGAATTTCTAAAATGATGTCTTCACAGTAAGACATTCATCTAGCTGCTCTTCTATTATAGTCAACTTGATTGAGACATGCTCTCTCAAGATGTTTATTCTAATAATTTTCTTGTTCTTCTCATCATTCAAAGTCCTTATTTCATCACATAATTTTCTAATCCTATTCTCAACTATACTGATGTTTATGTTTAGGCTGGCCAAAGAGTTTGTCTCTGCTGCAATTTCATCTTGCTTCTCTTTTATCTTCTTTTCTTCCTCAATTAAAATATTTTCAGATTTTGTACACTGAATGTACAAACACTTTCCAGTCGCAAGATGTTTCCTTAAGTTCTTAATGTGTCTATCAAGGCTATCAATGTCATTTTTGATATTCTGACTTATATTCTACAACATCTCAACTTCATAAGCTGCCTAAGCCTTAACCTTAGCAATATCAGTCAAATTAGTGAACTTAACATCAAAAGAATTAATTACCATCTTTTCTCTTTCAAGTGGATCTGAATCAAAGACTTCTGTAGATATGACACTTTGTAGCTTCTCAGTCAAATCTTTTAGACTACCTTCCAAATTCTTAACTTTCTTGTTCTTTCCAATAATTTTGTTCAAAGAAGTGATCAACTCTAATTGATCATTGTCAGCAACTTCCTTGCTCAAATCTTCAATCAATGTTCCTATTCCATTCTCCTTTCTAGTCTTAGGAGTAAGACTGATGTCTTCTTGTGGTTCAATAGGTGTATGGGTCTCTATTTCCATTCACACTTCAGTTTGTGTAGTCTCTATTTCAACACTCTTTTCTTGCTCTCCCAAAACTAAATTGTCAACAATTTTATCCAAACTGTTGAGTACCACATCATCTGAATCTAAAGTAACTTTTGTTCCTTCAATGTCCATAGATTTTGTGCCAATTTTTATGGAAGAAGAGAGAATATCTTCAACTTCAACTACCTTTGCTACTGCCTTTGCTTGTTCTGAACTTTGTTTCTCTACTGGTTCTACAACTGGTTGATCTTTGCTATCTTTTCCTACTACCAAGTTTGCTAGCACTTGCACAACTACCTATCCAGTTTCAGTCTTTACTTGCTCATGTTGTCCTCCCATTATTTGTATAATTCTTCTTTTGGTTCTTAATAGGGTTTCAAGTAGCTTGAGGATTTGTTTAAGATGGTCATCATCTCCTATCTCATAGAACTGTCTAATCACATTTTCTCTCATTTTGGTATCTTCTTCTTGTGCTCTCATCTTTCTTATCACAAGTTTGTTGTACAAATCTTCTGGTATCTTTCCATGAATAGTATCAAATTTCTTGTTTTTCAAAATCATATGTGTAACCATTACATTCTCTAGATTTAATTTGTCAGAGGATCCATATAAATCATAGTATTTGTTCATTTTGGTAAAGTCTCCATGTTGCATTATATCTTCATTAAATATTTCTATCCTTGGTTTCCATGATTTCTTCTTCGTTGTCACTTCATCATCTTTTATCTCTGCAACTCTTCTAGGTACTAGTGGAACAATTGTTTTATGTCTTTTACCCAGTCCTGAAGCACTTGCTTTCATTATTTTGCTCGGTGCTGAAGAAAAGGGTTTCTTTGTTTGACTAGTTTCTTGTTCCTTCTCAGGTTCTTCAACCTTTACCTTAATTTGAATAGGTTCTGCACTTGATGCCAAAGGTGGGACTAATAGTATCTCACTCTACCTTATTGCTTCTATATTTTTCTTTGCAATATCAAATTCCTACTCACTCATACCTGATTCTTTTAGAATTTTCTTTATTGTAGACTCCACTCTCTTCTTTGATTGTTTCTCTTCCTTAAGTGTCTTTTCTGAACCAAAGTTTCCATCAGATGTTCCAAATCTATTGCCATGAGCATCAAATTTACTTTTCAACAATCTACTAAAATAACCTTCTGTTTCAACTTGAGAGATTTCATAGCCAAGAGGGTCTATGAATTCATGTTTAGGATCTACTACCTTAATGTAAGTGAAATCAGTATCAACCATAAAACATATATCAGCTTTTGTATCTTCAACTTAGGACGGAGGAATTCTTGATCTATTTACCACAATGTTCTAAAAAATTTTCAACACTAACTTTACACTGTCATTAACCTTCTCAATAAGATGTTTCATGTAAACTTTATTGATTTTTGCCATAGTATTCTCACCATCATTCCATTAAATAGTGTAAGGAAATCTTCTTAGCAAGTGGAAGAACATATAAGTAACCAATGAGGAGAATCTAAAGTGAGTGTATTTAGCTTTCTTTATCTTTTCCAAATTCTCAAACAATTGTATTCTCATAATTTCACACATATCCACAGGCTTCTTCTCCACACACATCAAATAAGCAATGTGTACCATACCTACTGGCATGTCATCTTCTCTAGAGCTTCCACAGAACTTTGTTGTCAAAATCTTACACAAGTATTTTACATCATCTTGCTTAATCTTACTAATGACTATACCTCTGTCATTGTATACTAAACTAGTGTTTTCAATCACAATCTTTCTCATGTTTTTCTCATTCAGTGGAATTGCACCAACTTTTGATAATCCAGTCACATCATGAATTAGGTCTGTAGTTATGTCTATAACTCTATCTTCTAACTAGAATTTACCATTATGTATCCTACTCAAAATGATCTTAGTACACTCCTCATCATCAAATTCATATTTCATAGAGTACTCAATGATTTCATTGTTTTCTAGATGTTCATAACCTTGTTTCACTGACATATCCAAGTTGTAAAATTTCTTATATTCACCATTAAAATCACTCTCCCTTAGGGTTTCATACTTGCATCCAAGATAACTTTTAACATTCTCTAAATGAAAAACTCCATCTGGTATGGATGATAAGGCTAAACTAGCATCTCTTTCTAAGGGTTTAACTTGATCTTTCTTATTTCTAGGTCTGTTCTTATCCTTAATGTTGTGAATCAATGACACATCCATGATTACATCTGATTACTTAAGCTAATTCAAGATCATAGTCAGATAAATACCTTAAATTCACAAAATTATGGCTTTCACTAGATCGGCGCTTCAAACTTCTAAAAATCACTTCCAAAATTCTTTCTTCACTTATAATCACTTGATAATCATAATAAATTCAATTTCAATATTTTAACACTTAGCATTTACTCGATCTGACATCACATTCAATTATTTTTCTGCCAAAATGCCAAAAAGTTGATTCTGTAAACCTACAACCATAAATCTTCTTGCGACCTCGCAAAACACAATATTTATTTTTGTGCACTTAACCATAGAATTAGTATAACATAAAAAACCTTCATCTAATAGAACAAAACTTAACTCATTCAAAATCTAATTCTATACTAATTCTAAGTTCCTAAACTACAAAAATTTACATAATTTAAGTGTTGAAAGAAGGGTTAGGTAAAGACTCATTCTTACCTTCAGATACATTACCCTCCTAATTACCTTCAATGCTAAATATACCTCCTTGATCTGTGCCTTTAACAAATTTTACTTCATCTTCATTGTTATAGCAACCTTTCTCTTTGTTTCCTGCATTTTCATTCCTTGATTTGTGTCCTGCAATTTCTAGCAATATGTCCAATTTTGTTTCATCTAAAACATACTATTCCATTTCCTATTTTCATGTCTTCAGTTGATCTTTGATCTACATTATTAGTATTTCTAGGCATTCTTCTATTGTAATTATTCTCAATAAATTTAGATCTTCTACATTCAATAGCTCTATGTCCAAAACCATGATAGTTATAACAATAACCATTAAGAGGTTTGAATTGTTTACCTGTACAATCTCTCTTCATATGACCAATAGTATTACAAACAAAACATCTACCTTTGAATTCTCTTTTCATACCTTTGGATGATTCTTCTTGCTTCGGTGGTTTTTCTTGCTTTGGTGCATCTTCTTGCTTCAGTGATTCTTCTTGCTTTGGTGCATCATCTTGCTTCGGTGATTCTTCTTGTTTTGGTGATTCTTCTTGCTTAGGTGATTCTTCATATTTGTTCTCATCTAACTTCTTTTCTTCACTGCTTTCACATTCATTCAAATCTAGTTTCTTGCTTTCACCAACTGTCTTCAATATGTTAAATCCAAGACCAATTTTTTCATAAAATGGTTTTCCATAAGATACTTGCTTATCAATCTTTTCACTATTTGAATATAGCCTCTCAAGTTTTTATTTGGATTGAGTCAATTCACCTTTCACAATTTTGTTGTATTTCTCAAGTTCATCATACTGCAATTTGACTTTATCAAATTCGGATGTTACCTTGCCAAGTTTAGATTTCAGATCTTCATTTTCATTCTTTAAACTTTCATTCTCAGATCTCAAATTGTCATTTCCATCTTTCAAGCTAAGCTTCAAATTTTCTATCTTCAATTCATGTTTAAGGATTACATTTTCTTTTTCTAAGTCTTCACAATCTTCAACAAGAATTTCAGATTCCTTCTCAGATTTTTGATCTTCTATCTTACCTTTCAATTTGTCAATAAGGATCTTTGCATCATCATACTTCCTTTTCAAAGTATTTCTTTCATCAGTAAGCATATCAATTTTCTCAAGAGCTTCTTCAAGATTCTTCTATAATTGATCCATATCCATAGAGATCTTACTCAAGCTGCTAGGCTTTCCTTGAATGTTTCTTCTCCGAGTAACTGTGCTCTGATACCAATTGTTAGAAATAGGAAATACTGAGATGGGGGGGGCGGGGGGGGGGGTGAATTGGTATTTCACAAACTTTTATTTTTGCCCACTTATGGATATAACAGATTACTTTAGCGCATACAAAGCATAAGAAACTAAATAGCATACATAATAGTAAATGTAAAGAACTCATAATACATGATATGTTCTTGAGGAAACCCTAGCCAAGGGAAAACCTTAGTGGGGATGGTACCCACAAAGATCCACTAATCGAAAGATATCCGGTTAAAGATGTTGACCTTGTTAGGAGCCTATTACAATCATATAGTGTATCAGTCCTGGTTAAGGGACTATAGGCCTTGTTAGAAGCCTCAACCTTGTTAGGAGTTGTAGATACAAAACCTGATTACTAAATGAGCTCACTACCCAAACAAGTAATACAAATGTTTACTAATTACAATATGGTACTGCTTACAACTTCACATCAACAACTTTCACTGCTATCACAATTTACATATATTACATGTTTCATTTCAAGTATATTCTGTACATCTTTATTTATACAAGATACAAACATAATATCTTTCTCTTGTCATCTTGCATATATTTATCCAAGAGTAAACATCTAGGATGTCATCTCTTTATAATATTAAGTTATTATTTTGACAAGAAAAATAATCCCTTAATTCATTTACTAGTTTTGTCTTTAAAACTACACTGTCGGTTGTACTTTGTCATTGGTAAAATAGTCATAACTTTGTCCATACTATCCATACTATTTTGTGCACTAAGATGGGGTATCCTTAGACACGATAGCATCTATGTTAAACTACACAAACTTTGATCATGCTCCAGTGAATATCACCAAAACAAACTGTATCAGGTGCTCTGTCAAAATCCCTATTTCAAACTTAGACAATTTTAGTCTGCGATCTTCCATACTTACTTTCCAGCTTATGCACTCTTCAAAGGGAACATATGTTGCCATAATGACAACATCCATGTACATACCTCAGCCAAATTGCCAACAATTGTGGCCATAGTATAAAATGTATACTATCCTTATAACTCCTCAAAAAATATTATCTCTAATACAATACTCCCCCTAAGAGTATCAATCCTTATCATATACTACCAATTTTATGCTATATATCTCTCCCCCTTTGACAACAATGACAAAATAAAAGTAAGGAGGGTTAAAAAATTGTATCACAAAAATATTATACCTTAATTCATTATTGCAAAGCCATTAGGCTTGCAACACAATCTGCAAAATCAATCTTCATAGCTTCAAACTCCTTCTCCCATAATTTCTTAATGGGATCTGCCATACTAAGTAGTGCGCTCAAACCATAAGATGCTATTTCACATGCTTGGAGGTTTTCAAAGTTAAACATTTGAAAAGATGTCTTAGCTAAAAGACATTCTTCCAATTTCTCTTCAATAATGCTTAACTTCATGGAAGTGTGCTCTCTTAAAAGAGTGAATCTCCTCATTTTCCTATCTTTCTCATCTTGTAAAACTCTAATTTCATCATATAACTTACAAATTTTCTTTTCAACATCAAATATTTTCACATTGGGGCTAGAAAGAAGGTTAGATTCATTCTGAATTTTTGCTTCCTTCATCTTCATCTTTTGATCTTCTTTTGTTGTCAAGGTCTCTAATTTTGTACATTGTATGTACAAAGATTTTCTTGTTTCCAAATTCTTCCTCAAGTCCTTTATACAAATATCAAGATTGTTGATATCATTCCTAATATTCTAGCTAATGTTCAAAAGCATTTTGGCCTAATAGGCTACTTGAGCTTTCACTTTTGTTATATCAGATAGATTTGTGAATTCAATGCCAAAATTATTCATCACTTTCTTTTCTTTCTCTAGAGGGTCATCTTCTGCAATTTGTGTGGTTACAATGCCTTGTAACTTCTCAGTAAGTTCCTTTAGACTTCCTTCAAGGCTCTTCACTTTCTTGTTCTTCCCAATGATTTTTTTCAAAGATGTGATCAATTCCAACTGATTATCATCATCTACTTCCTTTCCCAAATGCTCAATCATAGATCCAATCTTATTCTTCTTTCCAGTCTCAGGAGTAAGACTAATATCATCTTTAGTGGGAATGGGTACTTGTTTTTCTATCACTGAGGGTTCTACAACTATTGTCTTTGTTCTCTCCTCTCCTTTGGTGGTTTCTTGCTCTTCAAAATCTGAATCGTCAAAAATGTTTTCTAGATTCTTGAATACATTATCATCAGTATCCAAGGTGATCTTTGTTCCCTCTACATTCATGGTTTCATCTTCAATGTTAATGGCTGGTGGAGAGGGAGAGTCCTCTTGTTCTTTTTCTCCTACTTGCTCTTCTACAACTAATGGTTCTCCAACATTCTCTATCATAACCTTGATTATTCCTTGGTTTATTTTAGAGTTAGCTTCTTCATATCTACCTCCCATAATTTGAATGGATCTCTTCTTGGTTCTCAAATGGATGCTTAAGGATTTCATGATCTGACCAAAGTGTGCTTCATCTCTTATAACAAAAAGCTTTCTTACAAGCTTTTCTCTAATAGTTGTGTCATCCGATGCTCTCTTCTTCCTATTCACAAGTTTATTGTACAAATCATCAGGTATCTGACCTTGAATTGTATGAAACTTCTTATTAGCCAAAATCATATGCTTTACCACTACATTTTCTAGATTTAGTCTCTCTGCATAATCATAAAGATCATAGTACTTATTCATTCTTGTAAAGTATCCATCCTCAATGATCTTCTCATTAAGTTTCTCAACTTTAGGTTTCCAATCTTTCTTCTTAATAGAAGTGACATCATCTTGTATTTCTACAATTTTCCTTGAAACTGGTTGCACTAATGTTTTCTATCTCTTACCTAGTCCAGTAGCACTTTCCTTTACTCTTTTTCTAGGTGTGGAGGAAGTGGATATCTTTGCTTCTTGATCCTTCTCAATTTCTTCCACTTTCACCTTCACTTGTGTTTCTTCTTGCTATGCTGCAATTGATGATAAAGGTGGAACAGAAAAAACTTCCTTTTGTCTAATATCTCTGATTGTTGTTGTTCTTTGCTTTGCTACCAAAAAATCATGCTCTTTCATCCTTGTATCTTTTGGGATTTTCTTTATAGTTCTCTCAACTCTTTTGTTAGATTGTTTCTCCTCAAGAAAGGTCTTTGCGGAGTTGAAGTTCTCCTCAAAGGTTCCAAACCTATTACAATGAGTGTCCAACTTACACTTAAGTAACCCGCTCACCTACTCTTCTATCTCTGCCTCAGATATCCCATAGACAAGAGGGTCTATGAAATTTGTTCTAGGTTCTACTGCTTCAATGTAGGTAAAGTCAGTATCAACCAAAAAATATATGTCATTTTTATACTTCTCCATAAGAGACTGTGGGATCCTTGATCTACTAGATACTATTGTAGATCTCTATAGGTTTGTTGACCATTAGTGCTTCACACTTAGTCATATATCTAGGTAATGATGGTCGATCATCACTACGACTGAGTCATTTTGTAAAGGGTGGGTTATGTATTGTATACTTACCAAGTAGTAGTACTGTTGAGTAAAGTCATGGTCATGATGTGTTTGTATTATGCTGAGTATAGTTAATGTCAAGTACCAACAATAACTTTTGTCGAGTTAGCTAGGAATGACATATAAGTTTGAAATGGCACAATGATCGAGGTAAAACATTTTTGGTGATAGTGGCATTTTTTGTTTTGTTTATTAAGGTAATTACGGAGGTAATTATGCATCCATCTTATAATCATTGATCCTTATGTAATACCTAGAGCCAATTAGAAAATTGTATAGCTTAAGTGGCAATAGAAATAAATCTGAATCGTAGATCTTGAATCGTTAAGATGTTTTGGTTATTATATAAGGTCAAGATCTAAACCAAGAGAAGTGTGTGAATCAAAGATAAAAAGAGATATTGAGATTGAATGAATACTATGAGTATGAGAGAATGATCAAAGAGGTATATTTAGAATAGTCAAGTATTCAGATAGAGTCTAGTGACCAAGCCAAGCAGTGAAAGGACAAAATAAAGAAAGATCAGATAGAAGAGATCACTAATATACAGTAAAGAGGAGATCTGTAATCTACATACAAGTGAAAATTGAAAGATCAGGTACTAAGACATTTTAATGAGTGTATCAAGGTAAATCTCTTAACCGATTAGTCTTAATAGACTTTATGTAATCTCTTTACCAAGTGCTTACTTTGTTGTAAGTTTATAAATCCTTTAACAAGGTAGACTACATAAGTCTTTTAGCTTTTAACAGAGTAGACTTTTCATAGGGTAGATCATGAATTGATCACATTTTGTAAGCCTTAACAGGAAAAACTTATTACTATAGTAGTGAAGATTTTTGGGTGTCATCCCCACCCCAATTTTACCTTTCAAGGGTTTCTGGGTTACCAAAATTATGGTGTTATGAGTGATTTCATGTATGCTTCTTAATATGTTTAGTTTCTTACAATGATCAAGTTTTTTTTATGTCATGCATAAAATTTTATCATAATGAAAAGGTTAAATTAGGTAATATCTAATTCACTCACCCCCTCTCAGTATTACTTTCCCACTTATATTTCCAATAATTGGTATCAGAGCAGCAAGGTTTCTCTTAAGGAAGTCTATCCACTTCAGGAAAAAGATCTTAAAATGGAAGCTTATAAACTGGGGAAGATCATAGAGAATCAAAAGGTTGAAGTGCAATTGGCATTACAACAACTTGAAGTAGCTAGAGGGGAACTAAAAAAATCCTTGAGCAAGAGAAGAGATATTGCAATTCAACAAAATGAGCCACATTAAAAAGAAGAAGACATATCTGGACTATTTGACAATGGTAACTCTACTGAGAGTGATAAAGCTATAAAAGAACTACTGGAGAAAAATACCATACTAAATGATGACATTAGAACTCTAAAGAGAGAACAAGAAATTCAATTTTTCATAATTTGTGAATTAGTGGAATAGAAATAGAAAGCTGAAGATGATAAGGCAATCACTCAAGAAGACAAAAGACAAATTGCAATCAGGCTAGATGAAAGAACAAGTGACATGAAAAGGTTGACTAATAATCAACTAGATATGGTAAATCAATTACTATTGGTTAATCAAGAATTGGACAGGAAAGATATGGAAATCAATCAACTAAGGTCTGAAAATGATCAGTTGAAACATGAATTGAGAACTGAAAAAGAAATCAATGAAAGGATGAACAAACCCAATGAAGCTATAAAATATTTTGAAGAGTTGTTAAGATCACCTAGAAGATCTGGACTTGGACTGAATAAACATTTATCTACTGAAGAAGGAAAATCATCAAAGAATGGAGAATAGAAGATTGCTAAACCAAAGAACACCAAGCCCATATGTCATCACTATGGAAAGCCAGGACATATAGCCAACATATGTAGAAGCAAACATGATAAGTCTGATTCTAAACCTAAGTTTAATGGACATTGTTTTAACTACAAGAAGCATGGACATCAAGCACATGAATGTAGATCTAAGGCTAGCAATTCATCCATCTCACCTAAGTTTCAAGGAAGTTGTTTCAATTATCAGAAATATGGGTACAAAGCATTTGAATGCAGATCTAGACCCAAGTGGTCATCAAATGAACAAACCAAGCCAGTCACAAAGCACAACTTATACAATTGGGATTACAACACTTGGTACAATTGCCATTATTGTGGTAAATATGGACACATCAGAGAAAATTGCATGAAGACTCATTTTAGAGGCAAATCTAAAAGTTGGATGAATGGAAGCATGGGTTGTTACAAATGTAATAAGGTCGGTCACTTAAAGAAAGATTATAGATCACCGATGCCAAGAAATGATAATAACAAAAATGAAGATATCTGTGAGAAACTAAAGAATCAGGTGGAAAAGATATGGAGGAAGAAAGAAGAATAAAACTCAAGCGAAGCTAGCACATCTACGGTCACCCAATCTGATGGATTAGGTGATCACACCTATTCTAATTAAGCATGGAAGGTATTTTTGGAACTGAGTCTTACAAAGTCTTATTTTTCATCAGTTCCTAACATAGAATTGAGCAAAAGTCCATATCTGCATAGATAAAGATGCATTAGGACATATCTGAGAAAAATAGAGAATTTCATTTTGATGTCGAGCATTAGTGTCTTGACCAAGCTATCAATGTATGTTGAGCACCTGTTATGGCCCAAATGCTATATACACTGAGCTGTGTCACAATGGTTATATCGACTGAGCTTATGAGTTTTCTGAGACAGTTGTATACCACCAAAACCTGTATGGAGCATTTATGAGGCCCTAATTCTATTTTTTGGATTCTATAAAGTGGAAAGTTGCCATTAATTTTATTTTCACCAGGCTATTTGAGATTTCAGAGAGTGATTCAAAGTTTGTGAAACCAGTTTAAGAAAGGCAATTCTGAATTTTCTTAGCGTGTCGTCGACAAAATTTATCTACAGGGTTATTGATGAAAAAGGTACTTTTCCAAGTAAATATTCATTTTTATTTTTATTTTTATTTTTATCAAAAATTATTGTTTAAAATGGCATCATCATCATCTGTACCAGTCAAGAAACGAGGGATAGAAGTTTTTAATGTGTAATTATTAAGGAATGAAGTTTGCAAGCTGAAGGTATTCAAGGCAATGTCAGAGAGTGCAATTAAAGGAGATTTAAATGGAGCCCTATCGTCCATTCTAGGGAATGTGTTATTAATGAATGATGTTAGGTCTTGCTACATGTGTAAAATTGGAGAAATCGGTGATTATAAGATTAGGGAAGCTTATGATAAACTATGTGTCAATGGAGTGTTGAAGCTGAAACATAAGGTTGTTGCCAATCAAGGGTTAGTGCATGCCCTAGATTTCCCACAAAATTTTAAAGTAGAATGGATAAAGATCATTTTGAGTCGAGTACACAACATGCATTTATGGCTAGAAGATGAACCAATGAAGATTACAAAGGAAATGATACATAAAGTCACTGGTTACCCTACAATTGAAGGAAAAAGAATGAAGAAATGTGCAAGGAAGATATTCAATCTAACACTCAGGCAATTTGGAACAAATGAGGAATGACAATTTCCACCATAATTGATCCAAAAATTGACTTTGTTGTTAGAGTAATCTTGCACAAGTTCTATCAATCTAGTCAGTTGGACAATGTCCCATGTATGGCAGTGGACTAGGTATGGAAGATAATGAAGAAAGGATACACATATGACCTTGCCGAGCTCTAGCTGACTCAACTTGTCAAGAAATTGAACTCCATCCAAACAACAAAGAATTCTATGTGTAAGTTTGTCTCCTTACTGATCTGTTTGTTCTTTTATGTCAAGAAGAGTTTTCCTAAGCATGGAGATGTTACATGGGACAAGAAGAAACCCATCACTATTCAAATAAATGAATTTATAAATCAGATTGGAGATGATTTTGAAGGAATAATGGATAACTATTTTATCAAGTTTAAAAAGAAGGTGAGAAATAGGACTAGAGTTCCTATGTCTTTGATTGAAAAATATAGCAAGGATATATGTTTTTTGGTAGACACAGATTTTACTTATGCACAGGTAGTCCTACCTACGGTTTCATGGTTAATGCCATTACCCTATGAACTTAACATAGATGAAGCTACTAGTGCAATCACAACCCTCTTAGCTAAAGAAATTGATAATAAAGAACCTTACTTTGGAACATTTTTTGAAGCCAGATCCAAGATCTCTTTGGGATTATTGGCTGCCACCATAGAGAGGAATAGAAAGAAAATGATGAAGTTAGTTGTGCAACTGATAAGTTATTTGAGTGGTTAGAATAGAATTTTGTGTTGGCAATTTGGTTAAAGTGAGTACATAGATGTCACTATGGCAACATATGATCCACATGAAGATCACATAGGACTGAGAGAAAGTACAATAGAGCGCATTGCAAATTTTTCTAAGTGTCAGACAATGTTTTCACCAATGCACCAGGATACAATTTGTGTTTGTGACGTTGACTAGAGTAAGTTCAGTGCTTGCACACTTGAACATAGACTCTATGATGACTAATGATGACCCATCTTAGAGTGAAAGTTAGTATGGCATGTACAGAATTAGTTATGATATTTTTACCGAAGATAGTGTTAAGCCGACAGGACATAATATGAAGGCAGAATTGGTAAAGATTTAAGGGATTATTTTGTTTATCAGAATAATGACTTAACAATATAAAGGGATGACATCCTAGATGTAAACTCTTGGATAAAGATATATGGAAGCCGACCATGTAAATTTATTATCTTTAATAGCTTGTATATATGTAATTGTAATTGCAAGAATAGAAGAGATGATGTAAAATTGTAATGATATGATGCGAATGTAAGAGCAATGAAAAGATATTGATGCAAGCAGCATAAGGTTATATACCTTAATCCATTTTGTAATAATTATACATTGTACATTACTTGTTTAGGCAGTGGGCTCATTTGGTAATCAGATTATGTATTGACAACTCCTAACAGGGTTGAGGCTTCTAACAAGGCCTATAGTCCCTTAATCAGGACTGATACACTATATGCTTGTAATAGACTCCTAACAGGGTCAACATCCTTAACATGATACTTTTGATTAGTGGATCTTTGTGGGTATCATCCCCATTAGGGTTTTCCCTTGGCCAGGGTTTCCTCAAGAACATATCATGTGTTATGAGTTCTTTATTTCCATTGCTATGCATATTTTTTAGCTTCTTATGTTATGCATGTATAAAGATAATCCATTATATCCATAATTGGGAAAAAGAGAAAGTTTGTAGAATACTGATTCACCCCCCTCTCAATATTCCCTATTTCTAACAATTGGTATTAGAGCTAGGTTACTCAGAGAAGAATTATTCAACAAAAGCCTAGTAGCTTGAGTAAGATCTTTATGGATATTGATCAACTACAAAAAAAATCTTGAAGAAGCTCTTGAATAGATTGATATGCTTACTGATGAAAGAAACACTCTGAAAAGGAAATATGATGATGTAAAGAACCTTATTGAGAAACTAAAAAACAAGGTAGAAGATCTGAAATCTGAAAAGGAATCCAAAATTCTTATTGAAAATTGTGATGACAACTTAGAAAAGAAAATGTGATCCTTAAACATGAACTAAAGATAGAAAATCTGAAGCTTAGTTTGAAAGATGGAAATGACAAAAATGAAGCAAATCTGAGATTTGAGAATGAAAGGTTGAAGATTGAGAATGAAGAATTAAAATCTAAACTTGGCAAAGTAACATTTGAATTTGAGAAAGTAAACTTGCAGCATGCAGAACTTGAGAAATACAACAAGATTGTGAAAGGTGAATTGACTCAATCTAAACAACAACTTGAAAGGCTATATTCAAATAGTGAGAAGATCAATGAACAAGTATCTTATGGAAAACCATCCTATGATAATATTGGACTTGGATTTAATATATTCAGAACAAATGATGAAATAAAGTGACCAGATCTGAAAGAATTTGAAAGCATAGATAAGAAAAAGTTAGATGAGATCAAAAAATCTAAGGACACACCTAAAGGAGAAGACCCACCTAAAAGAGAAGAACCACCAAACCAAGAAGAATCATGAAAAGGTATGCAAAGAAAATTCAAAGGTAGATGTTTTGGTTGTAATACTATTGGTCACATGAAGAGAGATTGCACAGGTAAAGAATTTAAACCTCTTAATTGTTATTGTTATAATTGTCATGGTTTTGGACATAGACCTATTGAATGTAGAAGACCTAAAGTTATTGAGAATAATTATGGTAGTAGAATGTTTAGGAATACTAACAATGAAGATAAGAGACCTATTGAAGATATGAACAGAAGAAATGAAGTAGTATGTTATAGATGCAACAAGATTGGACACATTGCTAGAAACTGCAGATCATAAATCAATCAACAAGGACCAAGATATTGGAACAATGGAATTATTTGTCAGATATGTAACAAGATTGGACATAAAACAAGGTTTTTCAGAATGAACAATGGATTTTTTCATCCTAACCCTAACCCTAGAAATCATGCAAGAAGTAATGAAGATGTAGGTAACAGATAGAAAGGTTGTTGTAGTAATGCAGATGAAGTGAAGTTTGTTAAAGGCACAAATCAAGGAGACATATTCAACATTGAAGGTAATAAAAAAGGTGAAGTATCAAGTGGTATGAATGAATCCTTACCTAACCTAACTCAAAGCACTTAATTTATGATAATTGCAATAGATTAGGAACTTAGAATTAGTGTAGAAGTAGATTTTCGATGAATTAAGTCTTGCACAGTTAATGTAAGGTAGTTTATGATGTACTAATGCTATGGTTAAGAGCACAAAAAAAAATATTATGTTTTGCAAGATTGCCAGAAGCTTTAAGTTTTGCAGGATAGCAAAAATAGCTTTTTGGAAAGAAGTGGCAAAAGAATTGAATGCAATGTTAGATCTAAGTGAGATTGAAGTAGTAAAAGGTTATCATTGATGTTATTTGATTATCTAAGTGAATTGAAGTGTTTAGGAGAGAAAAGAATAGAGATTGGAAGCATTTTGCAGTGATTTGGTGAAAGATTTGAGCGTCAAATCTACGAAAGCCCTAAAATCACAAACTTGAGGTATTTATCTTGACAAATCTTTGAATCGGTATAAGGAATTTAAAGTAGTCATGGATGTATCCTTAATTCACAATATCAAAGATAAGAACGGACCTAGAATGAAGAGGGAACTAGTAGAACCCTTGGAAGAAGATGATCCTAGGTTAGCATTATCATCCGTACCAAACAGAGTTTTGCACTTAAAAAATGTGAGAAGTTATCTTGGATGCAAGTTAGAAATTGTCAGTGATAGTGATTTTACCAATGAACATATGAAAATTTACAATCAAGACATGTCATTAAAACAAGGATATGAACATTTGAAAGATAATGAGATTTTTCAGTATGCTTTGAAGTATGAGTTTGACAATGAAGAATGCACTAAGATCATTCTGAGCAAAATTCATAATGGGAAGTTTTGGCTAGAGGATAGAGTGATAGACATTACAACTGACTTGATTCATGAAGTCACAGGTTTATCTAAAGTTGGTGCTATTCCTTTAAATGAGAAAAATAGTCATAGACAACACAGGTTCATCCTACAATGGTAGAGGAATTGTGATTAGCAAGATCAAACAACATGATGTTAGATATTTATGCAAATACCTAACAAATAAGTTTTGTGCAAATTCTAGAGAAGATGATATGGCAACTGGAATGGTGCATATTGCCTATTTAATGTGTGTTGACAAAGTGCCAGTTGATATGTGTGAAATTTTGAGAATTCAATTATTTGAAAACTTGGAGAAGATAAAAAAATCTAAGTATGCACAATTTAGATTTTCATCCTTAATTACATACATGTTTTTCCACTCATTGAGAAGATTTCCATACACCATTGCACATGATTGGAATGATGGAAAAACTACTATGGAAAGGATAAATATAGTATATTTGAGACATGTTATTGACAAAGTAAATGAGAGTGCTATGTTAGTAGTGAAGACATTTTAGAACATGGTAACTAGCAGATGAAGAATTCCATAGTCACTTGTGAAGAAGTATAAGAATGATATATGTTTTATGGTTGACACTGACTTTACCTATATTGAAGCAGTGGAACCTAGAATTGAGTTCATAGACCCTCTTGGCTATGAGATATCTAAGGCTGAAATAGAAGAATATGTTGGCAGATTACTTAAAAGTAAATTGGACACTCAGTGTAGTAGATTTGGAACTTTTGAAGAGAACTTCAACTCAAAAAAATCTATAATTGAAGAAAAGCAATCTAAGAAGAGAGTTGACAACACTATCAAGAGAATACTGAAAGATACAGGGATGTCAAAATAAGAATTATTAATAGAAAAATAGACAGTAGTAGCAATTAGGGATATTGGATAGAAAGAAGTTTTTATTGTACCACCCTTTTCATCTAGTGCAGCATAGGAAGAACCTACACAAGTCAAGGTGAAAGTAGAGGAACTAGAAAAGGAACATGTAACAACTAAATCCATAGCTGGCAAGAGAATGAAAGAAATTGTTACTGGACTAGGAAAGAGATAGAAGACTATAGTTCAACCAGTACCAAGAGTAATTGCAAAAGTAAAAGGTGATGACACTACAGTTAAGAAGAAAGCTTGGAAACCTAAAGTTGAAAAGCTTAATGAGTAGATTATTGAAAATGGAGACTTTACCAGAATGAACAAGTACTACAGTCTTTATGATTATTCAAATAGACTTAATTTGGAGAATGCTATTGTGAAGCATATGATGTTGGCAAACAAGAAATTTGATTCTATTCAAGGTCAAATACCTGATGAGTTGTACACCAAACTGCTAAATAGAAAGCAAAGAGCAACTGAAAAAGACACAAATATCAGAAAGAATCTTGTGAAGAAGCTTTGTGATGTGAGAGATGATGAACACTTGGAGTAGATATTGAAGGCCCTAAGAACCCATTTAAGAACCAAAAGGAGAACCATTTTGATTATGGGAGGCAGATATGAAGAAGTTAATTTAGATACAGAGAAGGCAATAATCAAGGTCATGGCAGAAAACATTGGAGAGACATTGGTTGTAGCAAAGCAAGCAGTTGAAGCTGAACAAGAGGATATTCCATCTCCTTCAGCTATTAACATTGAAATGAAACCATGACTATTGAAGGTACTAAGGTCACCTTGGATACTGATGATAATGTATTCAAGAACTTAGCAAACATTGTTGACAATTCAGCTCTTGATGAATTGGATAGAACTGAAGAAGAAGAGAAGACTAAATCTATTAGTGAAGAACCTAAGGAGACTAAGATTTAGGCACCCATTTCTTCCACAAAAGACATCAGTCTTACTCTTGAGATTGGAAAGAACAAAGAAATTGGATCTTTATTTGAAGATTTAGGAAAGGAAGTTGATGATGATGATCAGTTGGAACTGATCACTTCTTTGAATAAAATCATTGGCAAGAACAAGAAAGTGAAAAATCTTGAAGGGAGTCTGAAGGACCTTACTGAGAAGTTACGAAGCATTGTAACTACACAAATCATAGAGGCATACCCTTTGGAGAAGGCTAAGAAGGTAATGAGCACTTTTGACAATGAATTCACTAAACTATCTGATATTGCAAAAGTGAGAGCTCAAGTAGCTTATGAAGTTGAAATGCTTTTGAACATGAGTTAGAATATCAGGAATGATATTAGCAGTCTTGATATTTGTATCAAGAACTTGAGGAAACATTTGGAGATAGGAAAATCATTGTACATACAATGTATAAAACCAGAGATTTTGATAGCAGAAGAGGAACACAAGATCAAGTTGAAGGAAGCTAAGATTTAGAATGAATGTAACCTTCTTTCTAGACCTAATGTGAAGGTATGTGATGCTGAAAAGAAAATTTGGAAGCTTTATGATGAAATAAGAATATTGCAAGATGAGAGGAATAGAAAAATGAGGAGACTCACTCTTTTGAGAGAACATATCTCTATGAAGTTGACTATCATTGAAGAGTAGTTAGAAGAATGTCTTACAGCTAAGAAATCCTTTCATAAATTCAAATTTGACAACCTCCAAGCTTGTCAAATAGCAGCTTATGGACTAAGCACATTACTCAATGTGGTAGATTCCATCAAGAATTCATGGGAAAAGGAGATACAAGCTATGAAAGATGATTTTTTAGATTGTGTTGCAAGCTTGCCGACTTTGCAATAAGAAAATGAAGGTATAATATTTTTTTTGGGATACAATTTTGTAATCCTCCCTACCTTATTTTGTCATTATTGTCAAATGGGGGAGAGATATTAAAGAGGAAAATTGATATATTTGATAAGGATTCATACTCTTAGGGGGAGTATTGTATTAGAGTTTATATTTTGAGGATTTATAAGGATAGTATACATATTCTATACTATGGACACAATTTTGATACAATTTTGAGATTTTGACTTGTACACTTAGCTAATTTTCTCATATGTTGCCACCAATGACAAATGGAGAGATTGTTGGTAATTTGGCTGAAGTGAGTATATAGATGTTGTCATTATGGAAACATATAATCCACATGAAGATTGCACAGGACTGAGAGAAAGTAAAAGAGAGCGCATTGCAAATTTGTCTAAGTGTCAGATAGTGTTTTCACCAGTGCACTAGGATACAGTTTGTGTTTGTGACATTGAATGGAGTAATTTCAGTTCTTGTGCACTTGAACATAGACTCTATGATGACTAATGATGACCCATTTTAGAGTGAAAGTTAGTACGGCATGTACGGAATTAGTTATGACAGTTTTACCGATGATAGTGTTAAGCCAACAGGATAGAATATGAAGGCAGAATTGGTAAAGAGTTAAGGGATTATTTTGTTTATCAAAATAATGACCTAACAATATAAAGGGATGACATCCTAGATGTTAAATCTTGGATAAAGATATATGGAAGCTGACCTTGTAAAGTTATTATCTTTAATAACTTGTATATATGTAATTGTAATTGCAAGAAGAGAAGAGATGATGTAATATTGTAATGATATGATGTGAATGTAAGAGTAGAGAAAAGATATTGATGCAAGTAGCATAAGGTTATATACTTTAATCCATTTTGTAATAAGTATACAGTGTACATTACTTGTTTGGGCAGTGGGCTCATCTAGTAATCAGATTATGTATTGACAACTCCTAACAGGGTTGAGGCTTCTACCAAGGCCTATAGTCCCTTAATCAGGACTGATACATTATATACTTGTAATAGACTCCTAACAGGGTCAAAATCCTTAACAAGATACTTTTGATTAGTGGATCTTTGTGGGTATCATCCCCACTGGGGTTTTCCCTTGGCCAGTGTTTCCTTGAGAACATATCATGTGTTATGAGTTCTTTATTTCCATTGCTATGTATATTGTTTAGCTTCTTATGTTATGCATGTATAAAGATAATCCGTTATATCCATAATTGGGAAAAAGAGAAAGTTTTTAGAATACTAATTCACCCCCCCACTCTTAGTATTCCCTATTTTTAATAGTTTGAGACCAAAATGCTCAAGAAAATATCTGCCAAGATAGCAGTGAAACAGGTTGACCTGTCTACTTTGGTAAAGGAGACCGAAGAGTTAGTTGTGAATGGATAGTCTCTATTGGCCAAAATCTATAATGTTGAACTATTCACTAATGAGAATGAATGACTTCTTGATACTCTAAAACAAGAAATTAAGGCTACAAGTCAGTCCTTGAGCTTGGCTGCAGACACCAGTGCAACACATTATGTCAAAATCATGCAAACCCAAGGTAATTTAGCCAAGCTGATGGGTAATGATGGCAAGATTTGTTCTTGCCTACTCTCTATCCAAATAGTTTTGACACCTCATCTGGAGGCTATATAGAGAAAGTTAGAAGAGTCGAAGGAATTAACTCAAAGTAATCCACATTTGTCCATAGCCGAGAGCCTCATCAATTTAGCTATCGATCTAGAAGTGCAGACATAAGTTTTAAACATTGCTTCAACAGCTTGGACAAATGCACTCTACATGATCTTGGTGCTGCATAAAGGTTATGTGCAAGATCACGAGGGGCCAAACTATGCCCTTAAGTGGCAATGATAAATTAGCAAATCAGGGTTAGTCAACTTGACGTGAAAATTTCAACTAGCTATGAACCTAATATGAAAAATTTGTAAGAATAGAATCTATAGAAAATTGAATGTAGTTTCTAAACTACTAGGCCTTTTTTGAGAAAAAGTTAGTATGATTGGTGAAAATTATAGATTTCAATGCAGCAGTACAAAAATTTTAGGAAAAAAAAGTAGGTGTATGTCTAACCACCTTAATCATAATCAAATGATAATATTTTATTATAAGATTTTATATATAAGTAGTAGACTCATGTTCGAATGTGACACATATTTTTTTGTAATTTTATTCCAAAAAAATAATTAATTATGAATTTTTTGCTACAACATTTTTAGAATAAAAAACTCCTGTGTCTGACCACCTTAACTCATTCAAAACTTTACAAAATTCAATTACTATTATTTTTTCCTTATAGTAGGTGAAGCATAGAATGTGACACATTTTTTAGATTTCAAAAATGTTATACCGTCTGAAAGTTATAGTCATTTTTCAATCAATATATAAATCAGCACTTCAGAGGTAGCTCAATTAGAAAATAACTAATAATTACTTACCGAATTCAAAATTTGATAGCAATTATATCGATAGAAAACTGATAATCTCCTTAAGATACCCTTTTAATTTTATCAAATTCGGGTGAAAAAAAGGTTGTCAGCTACATTGTCAAAGTTTTGAATTGACATCACCACTTTTTGGCCCCTCATGATCTTGCACATACCCTAAACCTTTTCTGGGGAAATTTTGTGAGCTACTTACTGATGAAGAGATTCATTGTGTCAAAAACAAGGGGGAATCATCATGACATGAGTAAGGGCAAGGATAGAGCAGGGACATGTAACCAAATTTTCAAACATTTTGAATATATATATATATCTCAGGGGGAGTATTAGGCTACTACAAACATACTTTTGTAATTGTAAGTACAAATGTCATGACAAAGTGTTTTTGCCTCATCTTTCATTTAATTTATATAAAAATATGAAGCTTCATAGAATCTTGTATGACCAATGATTATCTCCATTTCAATATTCTATTTTTGTATGGTTTATCATTTCTACATGTGAATATTCTCATATGATAATATGTTACATAGCTAATAGGTATCATTTGTAGATCTCTATAGTTTTGTTGACCATTAGTGCTTCACACTTAGTCATATATCTAGGCAATGATGGTCAGCGATCACTACGACTGAGTCATTTTGTAAAGGCTGAGTTATGTATTGTATACTTACCGAGCAGTAGTACTATCGAGTAAAGTCATGGTCACTATGTGTTTGTATTATGCCGAGTACAGTTAATGTCGAGTACTAGGAATAACTTTTGTTGAGTTAGCCAGGAATGACATATAAGTTTGAAATGGCACAATGATCGAGGTAAACCATTTTTGGTGATAGTGGTGTTTTGTATTTTTTTTATTAACATAATTATGAAGGTAATTACACATCCATCTTATAATCATTGAGCCCTATGTAATACTAGAGCCAATCAAAAAATTGTATAGCTCAAGCGACAATAGAAATAAATCTGAACCATAGATCTTAAATCGTTAAGATGTTTTGGTTATTATATAAGGTCAAGGTCTAAACCAAGAGAAGTGTGTGAATTAGAGAGAAAAAGAGATATTGAGATTGAATGAATACTATGAGTATGAGAGAATGATTAGAAAAGTATATTTAGAATAGTCAAGTATTCAAACAAAGTCCAGTGACGGAGCCAAGTAGTGAAAGGATAGAATCAAGAAAGATCAGATAAAAGAGATCACTAATATACAATAAAGAGGACATCTGTAATCTGCCTACAAGTGAAAACTGAAAGATCAAGTACTAAGACATTTTAATGAGTGTATCAGGGTAAATCTCCTAACCGAGTAGTCTTAATAGACTTTATGTAATCTCTTTACTGAGTGCTTACTTTGTTATAAGTTTATAAATCCTTTAACAAGGTAGACTACATAATTCTTTTAGCTTTTAACAGAGTAGACTTCTCACAGGGTAGATCATGAATTGATCACATTTTATAAGCCTTAACATGAAAAACTTATTACTGCAGTAGTGAAGATTTGTGGGTGTCATCCCCACCCCAGTTTTACCTTTCAAGGGTTTCTGGGTTACCAAAATTATGGTGTTATGAGTGATTTCATGTATGTTGCTTAATATGTTTAGTTTCTTACAATGATGAAGTTTTGTTTATGTCATGCATAAAGTTTTATCAGAATGAAAAGGTTAAAGTAGGTAATATTTGATTCACACCCCCCTCTCCGTATTACTTTCCCACTTATATTTCCAACAACTATATTCTGAAATGTCTTGATTACCAGTACTGCACTCTCATTTACTTTGTCAATAACATGCCTTTTGTACACTAGGTTAATCTTTTCCATTGCATTTAGGCCATCATTCCAATCATTTCCAATGTTGTAAGGAAATCTTCTCAAAAGATGAAAAAAACATAGAGGTGATTAAGGATGAGAACCTAAACTATGTATACTTGGTTTTCTTAATCTTCTCCAGATTCTCAAATAGTTGAATTCTTAGAATCTCACACATATCAACTTGTACCTTATCAACACACATTAGATAAACTGCATGTATCACTCTAGCCGCCATGTCATCCTCTCTTGAATTTGCACAAAACTTAGTGGTTAGGATCTTGCATAAGTATCTGACATCATCTTGTTTGTGATTAGTATCTTGTTTGATCTTACTAATCACAATTCCTCTACCATTATAAGATGAATTTGTGTTGTCAATGACTATTTTCCTCATGTTCTTATCATTTAAAGGAATGGCTCCAATTTTAGATAGTCTAGTGATTTCATGAATAAAATCAGCTGTGCTATCTATCACTCTATATTCTAACCAAAACCTCCCATTATGAATTCTTCTCAAAATTATCTTAGTACATTCTTCATTGTCAAATTCATACTATAATGCATACTTACTGATTTCACTATCTTTTAAATGTTCAAATCCTTGTTTCAATGTCATGTCCTAATTGTAAATCTTCTGATATTCATTGGAGAAATCACTATCATCGATAGTCTCTGGTTTGGATCCAAGCTAACTTCCAACATTCTCTGTGTAAAACTCTGTTTGGTACGGATGATAAAGCTAACCTAGGATCATCTTTGAAGGGTTCTACTAGTTCCCTTTTCAACTTAGCTCTATTCTTATCTCTGACATTGTGAATTAAAGAAACATCCATGATTTCTTCTAATTCCTTCACTGATTCAAGATCTATCAAGTAAAATACCTCAATTTCATGATTTTAGGGCTTGCGTAGATTCGGCACAAAATTCTTCTCCAAATCCTTGCAAAAGGCTTCCAATCACTGCTCTTTGATCTTCTTAACACTTGAATTCACTTTGATGATCAAATAATACCGACCATGACCTTTTATTAATTCAATCTCACTTAGATCTGACATCGCATTCAATTCTTTTGCCGCTTCTTTCTAAAAAGTTGTTTCTGCTAACCTGTAAAATTTAAAACTTCTTGTGATCTCACAAAACATAATATTTTTCTTTGCACTCTTAACCATAGCAATAGAACATCATATACTACTTTTCATTAAATGTGCAAGACTTAGTTCATCATACATCTACTTCTACACTAATCTAAGTTCCTATTCTACTACAATTTTCATCAATTAAGCACTTTGAGATGGGTCAGGTAAAGATTCATTCTTACCTTTTAATGCTTCACCTTCCTAATTACCTTCAATGTTGAATATGTGTCCTTGATCTGTGCTTTTGATAAACTTTACTTCATTTGATTTACTACAACATCCTTTCTAACTATTACTTGCATCTTCATTTCTTCTTGCATGATTTCTAGGATTAGGGTTAGGATGAAAAACTCTATTGTTCATTTTGCAATACCTTGCTATGTGTCCAATCTTGTTACAAATCTAACAAAAAATTCCATTTTTTCCATATCTTGGTCTAGGCTGATTGATTTGTGATATGTAGTTTCTAGCAATGTGTCCAACCTTGTTGCATCTATAACATATTACTCCATTTCTTTTGTTCATATCTTCCATAGGTTTCTTATCTACATTTTTAGTATTCCTAAACATTTTACTACCATCATTATTCTCAATAAATTTAGGTTTCCTACATTTAATAGCTCTATATCCAAAACTATGACAATTATAACAATAACCATTCAGAGGTTTCAATTGCTTATCTGTGCAATATCTCTTCATATGACCAATAGTATTACAAGAAAACCATCTACCTTTGAATTATCTTTGCATACCTTTGGGTGATTCCTCTTTCTTAGGTGATTCTTCTTCTTTAGGTGTATCTTTAGATTTGTTAATCTCATCAGACTTCTTCTCATCTATGCGTTTAGATATTTTTA
Organism: Chamaecyparis obtusa; assembly: GCA_027943335.1. Classification (NCBI taxonomy): domain Eukaryota; kingdom Viridiplantae; phylum Streptophyta; class Pinopsida; order Cupressales; family Cupressaceae; genus Chamaecyparis; species Chamaecyparis obtusa. The sequence continues at coordinate 250,607 of BSBK01006126.1, read as the reverse complement.
GATCTGGTTCCTTTCTTTCATCATTTTCTTTAAAAGTGTTGAATCCAAGACCAGTCTTATCATAGAATGATTTTTGATAAGATATTTGTTCATCAATCTTCTTACTAGTTGAATATACCCTTTCAAGTTGTTGTTTGGATTGAGTTAGTTCACCTTTCACAATCTTATTGTACTTCTCAAGTTTAGCATACTACAAATTGACTTTCTCAAGTTTAGATGTTACTTTACAAAGTTTAGATTTTAGTCCTTCATTTTTAGTCTTTAGAATTTCATTCTCAGATTTCAGATTTGCTTTATTCTTTCCATTTCCATCTTTCAAACTAAGCTTCAAATTTTCTATCTTCAGTTCATGCTTAAGGATCTCATTTGCTTTTTCTAAATTTTCATCACAATCTTCAATAAAAACTTTAGATTCCTTTTCAAATCTCAGATCTTCCAACTTGTTTTTCAGTTTCTCAATGAGGTTCTTTGCATCATCATATTTTCTTTTCAAATTGTCTTTTTCAATAGTAAGGAAGTCAATCTGTTCAAGAGCTTCTTCAAGATTTTTTTGTAGTTGATCCATATCCATAGAGATCTTACTCAAGATGCTAGATTTTCCTTGAATGATTCTTTTTTGAGTAACTAAGCTCTGATACAAATTGTTAGAAATAGGGAATACTAAGAGGGGGGGTGATTTAGTATTCTACAAACTTTTAATTTTTCCCAATTATGGATATAGAAGATTATCTTTACACATGCATAACATAGGAAGCTAAACAACATGCATAGCAATAAAACTAATGAACTCATAACACATTATTTGTTCTTGAGGAAACCCTGGCCAAGGGAAAATCCCGGTGGGGATGGTACCCACAAAGATCCACTAATCAAAAGTATCATGTTAAGGATGTTGACCCTGTTAGGAGTCTATTACAAGCATATAGTGTATCAGTCTTGATTAAGGGACTATAGGCCTTGTTAGAAGCCTCAACCCTGTTAGGAGTTGGCAGTACAAAATGTGATTACTAGATGAGCCCACTGCCCAAACAAGTAATGTAAAATATACACTAATTAAAAAATAAGGTTAAGGTACATAACCTTATACTACTTGCATCAATATCTCTTCACTACTCTTTCACTATTACATATGCATCATATATTTCACATCATATTACTTCATACATCTATATCTCTCTTTTCTTACAATTTACATTTACATTTATCCAAATAACTTTATCCAAGGGTTAACATCTAGGATGTCATCCCTTTATATTGTTAAGTCATTATTTTGATAAACAAAATAATCCCTTAAATCTTTATCAATTTTGTCTTCATATTTTGTCTTGTCGGCTTGACACTATCTTCGGTAAAACTATTATAACTTCTTTCGTACATGCCATACTAACTTGCACTCTGAGATGGCTCTTCAATAGTCATAATAGAGTCTATGTTCAAGTGCACAAGAAATGAACTTACTCCAATCAACATCACAAACAAAAACTATCTCCAGGTGTACAAACACTGTCTCGTACTTAGACAATTTTGCATTGCGCTCTGTCATACTAGCTCTCTTACCTTTGTGATCTTCATGTGGATCATATGTTTCCATAATGACAACATCTATGTAATAAACTTAGCAAAATTTACAATAGAAACATGTACTACTAATGAGAGAGATCTATTCATGTGTAACATACTTGCAAGAGAAACACTTTTGACAACCCTTCCAGAGAATGAGTACAGTCAGGTAAAATGTTTGAAAAAATCTCATGATATTTGGAAAGCTTTATACTCTACTTTTGAAGTTGATGAACATGCAAAAAGATCTAGATTACATAATTGGATATTTTCATTTGAAGATATAAGAATGTTGGAAGATGAATCTGTTAGAAGCTATATTGGTAGAATGTCAAAAATTGTTAGAGGCATAAAATCTTATCGAGGAACAAAGATAGAGAATGAAGTGATATGGAAAATTCTAAGGATATTGACTCCTATATTTAAGTAGAAAACAAAGATGATTGAACAAGTTATACCTTGTACTACAAACTTTACAAGAGAGACTCTTCTTGGAAGATTGGAAGTAGCAAAGATGAACCTAAGGTTATCAGGGGACTTACCTAGAATGGAGACAACATTCAGTGCTCTAACTATTCACCCTACTTTGTCAAGAAGCATCAATGTGAGCAGAGATTATGATGGCAGTAGAAGATCTAGAAATGAAGAAGACAAGAAGATTGAAGAAGATATTTCCTTGCTTGTGAAAAGAGAACTAGATGGTAAGAATTTTTTTTAATGTTGGACTTATCAAGAATATGGTCATTTTGCATCTAAATGTCCTAAGAGAGTTAAAAAGTATAGAATCAATTTCAAACCTAGAAGATCTAAGGAATGTTATTATGCTAATGATGAAGATCTTGAAGCTAGTATAGAGAGAACCTTAAGTGAAAGTGATAATGAAAATAATGATGACATAGGATTTGTAGTAATTAAAGAAGAAAATTTTGAAACTGATGTCAAGGAAGAAAAAGGCTTAGTTTGTCAAATTGAAAAGAAAATTGATTGGATTATAGATAGTGGTTGTTCAAATCATATGACTAGAGACATGAAAAATTCCATAAAGTTAAATGACTATGATGGAGGATTTGTTAGATTTGGAAACAATGAACCTTGTTTGATTAAAGGTATAGGATCTATTACTCTTGATGGAAAGACTAATACTAATGATGTTTATTTCTTGGATGGATTGAAACATAATCTTTTGAGTGTTGAACAATTAGTTGATAAGGGATATCAAGTTTGGTTTACTGAGAAAACTTGTGTGATAAAGGATAAAGATGGAAATCTGATTGGAATTGGATCTAGAACTAGAGGTAATGTATTTTAGTTGAATCCTACTAAGATGACATGTTTGATTACTAAAATTGATGACAATTGGTTATGGCATAAAAGGTTTTGTCATATAAACTTTGAAAACATTGTGAAAGTAAGTACTACACTTGCAGTTAAAGATTTGCCCAAAATTATGAAGCCTACTAACATGATTTGTAAAGAATGTGTAATGGCTAAACAAAAAAGAAGTTCTTTTCCTAGTAAGAAGTTTACATCTGCAGAAAAGATGGAAATTGTTCAAACAAATTTGAGTAGTCATACCAAGACTAGAGGTTTTTATGGAGAAAGGTATTTTATGATTCTTGTTGATGATTTTACAAGAATGATGTGGATTGCATTTCGTAAAGAAAAATTTGAAGCATTTGATAAGTTTAAGATTGTTAAGAATAACATTGAGAATGAATCTAGAATGAAGATTAAATCTTTGAGATCTGATAAAGGTCGAGAATTTACTTCTAGAGAGTTTAACACCTTTTGTGAAGAAAATGGCATTAAGAGACAATTCTTAGCAACTAGAACACCTGATCAAAATGGTATTGCAGAAAGAAAGAACATATCAGTGACTAAAGTAGAAAGAGCTATGTTATTTGAGAATGATTTGGTGAAGATATTTTGGAGAGAAGAAGTGAACACAACACTGTATACAATGAATAGAGTACAAATTGGAGTAGACACAGACAAGACACCTTATGAATTATGGTTTGGACATGCACCCTCAGTTAAGTATTTTAGAATTTTTGGAAGAAAATGTTATATAAAGAGAGATGATGATATTGGAAAGTTTGATCCTAGAAGTGATGAAGGTATATTTCTTGGATATTCTTTGAAAAGAAAAGCCTATAGATGTTACAATAAAAGAACTAAGAATATTGTTGAAAGTGCAAATGTTAAAGTTGATGAAAAGTTCAAAATTTAGGAAAGAATGCTTGATTATGAATCAGATGAAGAAGCTCATCCTAAACCTAACACTAGATCTACTAAATTATTTTATGAAATCGACAGTGATTTGTTGAATGAAAGCCACAGTGAAGTCATTGAGGAACCTACATGTGAAGTGAGATCTGAGACAACGACACCTAGCAAGAGTTTATTAAGAAATCATCCTATTGGACAAATTATTAGAAGCATCAAAAGAGGAGTTCTAACTCTGAATAAGGTACAAGAAAAATTATGTGTGATTTCTCAAATTGAACCCAAAACTACTAGTGAAGCTTGTGAAGATGAAAGTTGGACTAATGCTATGAAGGAAGAACTAGATCAGATTGAAAAGAACAAGACATGGGAATTGGTCCCTAGACCTAAACACAAGAATGTTATTGGAAGTAAATGGGTATTCAGAAACAAGATGAATGAACAAGGAGAAGTAGTAAGAAACAAAGCAAGATTGGTATGTAAGGAATACTCATAGAAAGAAGGAATTGACTATGAGGAAACCTTTTCACCTATTGCAAGAATTGAAGTAGTAGGAATTTTTTTGGCCTATGTAGCTTACAAGAAATTTAAAGTATATCAGATAGATGTGAAGTCAACATTTCTAAATGGAGAATTGAAAGAAGAAGTCTACATTGAGCAGCCTGAAGGTTTTCCTTTGAATCAAGAAGGAGACATGGTATGCAAACTAAAGAAAGTTTTATATGGACTAAAACAAGCACCTAGAACTTGGTATGCAAGATTGGACAAGCATTTGTTAAAATTGGGATTTACAAAAGGAATAGCTGATAACAATCTATACACAAAAGAAATTGAAAATGGTTTGTTGGTTATAGTTATTTTTGTGGATGACATTATTTTTAGAGGAGAAGATGAAGCTAGTGAAAAATTTGATGATGAAATGAAGACTAAATTTGAAATGAGTATGATTGGTGAAATGAAATACTTTTTGGGATTACAGATAACACAAAACAATGATGGTATTTTTGTAAGTTAGATAAAGTACCTGAATGACTTGTTGAAAATATTTGGAATGGAAAATTGTAAACTAGTTGGAACACCTATGTTAACTGGACATAAGTTATCTAGCACAAATGAGACTCCTACAGTAGAACAGAAGAATTATAGATCCATGATTGGAGGACTGCAGTATTTGACACATACAAGACCTAATATAGCACATTCAATTTGAATTGTAGCAAGAGTTCAAGCTGAACCTAGAGAATCACATTATGCAGTAGTAAAGAGAATACTGAGATATTTAAGAGGCACAATGGACTATGGATTATGGTATGAAAAATATGATGATTTTACCCTATGTGCATATACAAATGCTGATTGGGGAGGCAGTGTTGATAATAAGAAAAGCACCAATGGTGGAGCTTTTTTCCTTGGAGGAAGATTGTTTTCTTGGTTAAGCAAGAAGTAGAATTGTATCTCATAGAGCACAGCAGAAGAAAAATATGTAGCAGTAGCAAACAATTGTAACTAGATAATTTGGATGAAGCAAATGCTGAAGGATATTGGAATAAAGTTTGTTGAACCTATTGTCATACATTGTGACAACACTAGCACAGTTAGTATCTCTAAGAATCCTATATTACATTCTAAGAAAAAGCATATAGAGATCAAGTATCATGTTGTAAGAGAGAAATTTGCTAAGAAAGAAGTCAGACTTGAGTACATAAGTACAAAGGATCTTATAACAAATACATTCACAAAGCCTTTTCCTAAGGATAAATTTGAGTATCTAAGAGGTATGCATGGGGTTATGCCCTAGCCTACTTTTGAGAAGTGATGTAGTTGGTTGCATTCATCCAATGGTATATGAGCCTTATCCTTCTTCTAGACTGGATGTTGGTACTTCCTCTATGGGGGAGTATGTGTATTTGAGCTAATTCATGAGGACTCTAGTGAATGTATTTTCTGAATAGTGTCTTTTGACATTGGAGTTGTTGTTGACATAATGATGAAATTCCTATCATTGATGTCAATGGGGGAGAAGTATACATGAAAAAAATCTATTTGAACTATCTAAATAGGAAAATAAAGCAAGATTTGATTGATGAAGAGGATTTGATGCAGTAGTATTGCAGTATTAGATTTTTGGAACATTGGATGTTTTTTCATCTATGTTTCCATCAATGCCAATGGGGGAGATTGTTAAGAATGAATGCTAAATGTTTGGCAGCCATTCTGTAGTAGTTCTTGTTGCATTCATGACTATGATTGTCATTGATGTCAACACAGTGATCTTCTGAAGACTTGCAGAGAAGCAGATAGAGTTTGAATTAGCACACGTGGGTTATTCCAATTGGAGCTATGTGATGTTGAGGATATACTCTTTGATATGTTATATGTCTATGGTTAAGAGAACAGATATTAATTCTTTTATTCATGGAAGTTATGAGCATTTTGGTGGAAGCAGTATTCAGGCAGTGTTCCTGAGTAGCGATTTGTGGAAATCAGATGATATCTCCTAATCAAGATGGAACCTGGTTTTGTACAGTTAAAGTGAAGTTGAAGACACATTGATAGTGACATGGATGACAATGCAAACTTTGAGGTTGCATGAATGAAGATTTATTATATTCGAAAGCTAATAGTTTTGTGTAATTTTGATGTAGCATGTGGAAATTTTTATTTGTAATTGTATGTCAACTCATTTGTAATTATTTGAGTGTGGTATAAAGGAAGGAATGTGTTTCATTATTTTTATGTAGATCAGTATTGTAGTGTATGAATATGAAGTGAAGAAAAGAGCTAAATGTGAAAGCGAATTGTGAAGGAAAACATGCGAATTACAGAGATCTGAAATTGAGATCTGGTGTAACAGTGAGTGTGGTCTGGCACAATTAGAGAAGAGGTAACATATTATTCTATTTATTAATACAAAGATTATTTGTATAGTGTGTTCAATGATCTTACCCTAAAGCTATTTGGGTAGTGGGTCCTTCTGTCTTCCATAACTCTTAACAGGGCTAGAATCTTTTAATAGGAATTCAAAATCTCCTAAAAGGGATTCATATGTACTAAATGTATTTAATAAGACTCCTAATAGAGTCCATCCTTTCACAAGGAATATTCATATTAGTGCATCTTTTGTGGGCATCATTCCCACCTAGGTTTACTCTTTGATCAAGAGGTTCCCTAGTCAACATATCTTTTGTCATTGTGTTATTGTGTATGAATATCTTTCTATGGTTGGTAATTATATTGCTTACATTGTTTAATGTTGTTGAAGTTGATAAAAGTTATAATTATCTGATAATTGATTTCCCCCCCCCCTCTTAGTTATCTTGGTGGACTTTACTTTCTACCAGTGGTTCATAGGAATGCGGTCAGGATGCTGGATACTAGGTGGGAGGGTATGGTGATGCATGTTGTTAATTTTCTTTTGGTGGGCCATTTTGGCTATATGCTACTACTTGGCTAGCTTGATATGGCATGAATTATGACACATGGGTATCTTTCTCATGATATCAAGGGTGATAGGGAGAATATGCATTAGTAATTGACATGCATACTCATCAAATGAGCTGGTAAAAAGGATATTTTCTAAAACTTATTAGCACTTGGAATGCTTAAACCAGTAGATTTATCTTAGAGTCACTATGGTGTTTCAAAACACCTACCTCTAAAGTTTGATTGCACTGAGGATCATGCCAAAATCTCAGTGAATGATAGGAAACATTACTATCCCACTGGGTGTGCCAAAAACTATTGTCACAAGGGATTGCACTCAAGTATGGCTAAGTGTAGGACCTAGCAATCCTATGAAACATGGGACTACTCTCAAGCTTTGGGTAACATATCTGAGAGTAGACCTCTAGATAAGGGGTCAGCTTCCCCTTGAATCACCTAAAACTTAATTGAACATTGAAGGAAAAGGTAGAGAGAGTGCATGAAACTAGAATTGAACTAGGTGATTCACCAAAGTTTGAATATATCCAAAAATTAAAGCAAACTCAAAAAGACACCTAGACTAAATTTTTGATTCACAACCGAACCCTATTGCCTTAATATTTTGAGATAAAGGGGGACTTGGATTAAAGAAGGGAAAAACTTCCACAACTTGAAACCCAAACATACACAGATTACAACTTGAACAAATGTGTAGAGTAAAGGATAATAGGATCATAATAGCTTTGACATAAATTCTAATAGAAAAAATCATAAAATAATAGGGATGAGAAGGAATACTATTTTATTTCAATGAAAGGAGCCAAGTACATCAATCTACTTCTCTTGAGCTACCAGCATTCATATCCAAGAAAGAGAGAATGAAGAACTAACCTCCATCACATCAGTGAGAGGTATAAAATGAAAACCTAGGAATCTGCATTGAAACCACCTAAACCTCCTAAAAAAGGAAAATCCTACAAAATAGGCCCATGAGGCTGCCTCATAAACTCAGATGCCGGTTTCCCAAGTTTATAAGTGGTAGTGGAAAAATAGACTCCTAGAAAAGATGGTCAGAAGAAGACCATTCTGACCCCCTAAGTCATGCACTAAAAATAGCATTCTGACAATGGTGTATAAAACACCATTGTCAAAATTTACAATAACATTTATGCGATGACTTTTACATTTAAACTCTTACCTTATGCCAAAATGAACGTGGACCCTAAAAATTTTACCTCCTAAATTAATCAATGAATCTCAACCCAATTAAGGGGAAAGAACATTTAATAACCTATTATATCAATAAAACCCTTGTTTTGAAAATACATAGCACCAAAATAAAAAATGATTAATAAAAACCTCAACCCTACAAAAGGGGAGAAACAAATTAACCATTTGGGATAAAACCAATCTTCAAAAAAGGAAGGAAACCACTAGCACAGGACTTCCCCATTCAACATTGGGAAATTTTCCATCTTCACTAGAACTTCACTTCTCATCTTTGAGTTTGGCTTGTTTAACATCTATGTTTTGAGTTTCATGGTATCGGCATTTTGAGGTAGGTTTCATTTCTTTTGGTTTCTCATTTCATGCTAACCCCTCCTCTGGATTTCTAAAGGCACATGATGATGGCATTTACATTTTTGAGTTAGGGCACTATGTTTATTAATGTGTATGATTCACTACAAACATTCACGCATGTTTGATGATCCCAATCCATGAATGCAAATTCTTATGCAACTTACTTTGTTCATGATTCATTGTTGGTACTACTTATCCTCTATATTTGAAGGAAAAGTTGTATTTATATCTTCTCTGATTGATTTTTGGAATTGTGTATGGTTTGGCAACACGTTTCATGTTCTATTACTCTTCATTTGATATTTCTATTGTACAAAATGTGAGCACTGTTATTCATACATTGTATTATGTTGATGCTTTTGGAAGAAAAAAGTGACCATAAGGCATCCACTTTTCTTCTTGTAACTATTCTATGAAATTTCTTTATGTTGCTTTCTCTACATTTTGTATGATAGTATTTTTATTTTCATCACTGGTTTCATCTTTCGATGCCATTTGAGATACTTATTGTTCCTTTAAATTCTTCTATACAACCCATGAACTTATTATGCTACTAGAGTATGTACATACTCATTTTGTATGTTTGCTGAAGCATGTTGTGAGTTCATAGCTTGGGAAGGCTTGGTGATCCATGGCTAGGGCATCATTGCATTACTTTTAGCCTGGCATTTATTCTATGTGTTTCTAGTGGCACTCATGCACTCTTTGGCACTGTTAAAATGCATTTAACCTTTCTTTAGAGCACTGTGAACTTATTTTATGGAAATGCCTTAACACCATCCCGTGAAAATGATTTTCAGCTTCTTGTTTGGATGGCACTGTGAGTTTGGAGATGCATTGTTTATTGTTTTATATTTGATGGGGCACTTTTATCCTTGATAAACCATAAGCTATTTCTCATACTATTTATGTATCTTACCATTCAAACCATGAGCCACTAGTTTTTGTCACAATGCTTAGCATGGGAGAACCCATGAGCTTTGTTCTTCCATACATTGCCCATGTTTTGATAGACTGGAAAAACCTAGATAGTCAGTGGGTGCTAAGGAATCTTTTATTTGTGTTTATCTTTCTTGGATCGATCTCTAGCATGCTCATGAGGTATCCATTATTTGTGCATTTGACAGGCCAGTGAGCAATGAGTTTTTTGTTGTAATTCTTTCGTTGCATCTTGGGCACAAATTTACTTATCTGGTCAATCTCACTATTCTATTCTATGGATTCGTGTTGGGCCATATTGTAGTGGCTACATTCCTTTGAGGTTCTATAATGAACAATATCAATGCTTCTCTTTTTACTGGTTGTAACTAGTTTGATGTTGCTCCATTTGATGTTACAGTAGGTTGACAATGTATGGATATTTCTATTTGATAGCTTGTTGAGATGGATTCTCCAAGGCCCAAGGCTTCCTTTTTACTATTATTACTGGTTGTCACCATACATGTGCTCTTTTCCTTTTGGAAACATTGCCTCATTACTTTGCTTGTTACATAAACTCCATAGTGCCCCATCTTCATGCCCATAATATTTTCTATGACTGCTTCATTGCACCATGTGGAGATGCATCTGATGACATACTATTCGGTGCTAATTCATATTCCCACATGCACTATTTGTTCATTGTTCCTCATGATTATATGCCACACTATGTTACTGATTTACCAACTGAACCCCCGATTTCTTAGCTCATAATATATATTTAAGGCATTCTCCATTTTATAGCATAAATACATTGAATGTAGATTTGAGGCACACTTAATGTTATAATGTACCTGCTGGTGCTTGAAAATGCTGGTCATTTTGAGGCCAATTAACAGGCACAATAGATGCCTCTATAATTCTGGTTCAATTGAACCAAGGCTAGTATGCCTAAATCAGATGTATTTCTTAACTACATAAACTACGTGCATAAACAAAAAGGTTCTTCCAAAGGGGTTACTGATCCTTGGAAGATAAAATAACTTAATGTCCTAATAGGTGGATATTTAAAATATTTAGACTATTATATTGAAACTAATGCTAAACCTAATTTAAAGCTTGATAAATAAGATAACAGATAGGATATGAAAATGAAATTAAAGGAATAGGATGTCAAAACTAGCAACAAATGATAAGATGACCAAATTCCACTTATCAATAAAACCAGTGCCTGTTTCACCCTGGGCAATAGAGTCAATCCAATCTATTGGTTCCCAAAATAGTAGACTGGAATTATGCTTTCTCTGACCAACAAACAGGTTTAATTCCTTAGGAACTTAAACCTCTGCAACTTAGGCTTTGATTGCCAAGGCTATTAGGCCTAATTTTAATACTCTTTCTCAAATGACTGAGTGAATTTTGTAAGAAAAATAATGCAGTGAATTGCTTTCATACAAAAAGATAATAAATCTTAACTAAATTTATAATAAAGACCAGTGCCTATTCCTTATCCTCAATATGATTACTATGTGTGATTTCTTTAATTGATGATCAATGATAAAATTCCTCTAGTTCAATCTATTAATGCCAATGTGACACTTTGAATCAAAAATTATAACTTTGGAGACAAATTTAAAATAAATTGATCACTTCAAGAAAATGATTAATTAACAACAACAAACTAAAAAGGAAGACAACTATTCAAATGAAATTTAATCCTCAGAGGACAGACCAATTGAATCCTGTAGTATTCAAAAGGCATGCTTAGCCATACACAATGAGAAACCAAGTGAATATAGTTCTACAATTCCTATTTGATCTTGCGATATAATAAATCAAATATCTTAAAGAAAGTAAAGATACTTTATCCAAAGAATCAATTCAAAATAACACAGAGGAACAATTATCACCGATGAATTTTGAACAAAGATTTTGTATTAAGCTTGAAAAATCACTTGATCCACATGTATTGATCCATAGTATCCCATAAGGTTTTGGAATAAAAGCATGCACTAGTTTCAAATATTTCAATGTTGATAAAATGATGATCCTCTTTGTTACAAATGTTTCACTATAAATATATTATCAAAGGTTTCATGTGAAAAGACATACCCTTTCACAAAACCTAATCCTGGCAACTAACCCTAGAATATGCCTAATAAACTATTACAATGATTGTTAGGGAAAATCTTCCCTAGAGTTAATTTCATTCTGGTATCCCATGCATAATAGTTTATCTATTAGTTTCCTACACACAAAAACAATCAATATTAGTTTATAATAAAAACATTATATAATGTCTTAATTTTATAAAATATTTATTATTTATTAATACTTGTTTGAAAAAAAAAATCATAAAAATAAAAATGAAATCATCACAAAAATTTATTAAATTGTGAAACATTTACACAATGAGATAAATAAAATGATATGCTCATAGTTATATTTTATTTTAAAAATAAAACATATTGTATTCATTCTAAAATAGAATCCACTTTATGAAATTAACCCCAAAAATATTTCAAATATGAAATACTATTATAATTGTTAAAATATACACGATTAGGGAATCTAGAAATTTTATTTTCGAAAACAACCCTAATATACTAAGAAATAACTTATCCACAAAAGTAAGTAGAATGGAAAAATAAAACTCTAAACCTTAAAATAAAACAAAATAAAAGAGATTACCTTTTAGGGATTAATAATTAATCATAAATGTCAACCCTAAAAACGTATAATTTTCTACATCATTTACACAATTAAAGCTTAATAATAATAAAATTACTTCACCCTAAAATTATTTTGTATTAGCTATAGGTGAAAATGAAAAGAAGTTAGGTTACATGGCAAATAAATTAATCAAATAACAAACTTACCATGTTGTATAACTTAAAATTTTAGGGTAAAATACAAACTAAGAATAAGTAATTACAATATTGAAAATTCTCCCCGATAAATAATATTAATTTTAATAATTTACTTTAAAAGAAAAAAAATTATCTTATATTTATTTACTTGTTTCTACACATACTCTCGAAGAATAATGTAGAGTAGTTGGTTAAGGGAATAGGTTTGGGTAGTTAGGTAGGAAAGAAGGAATGGGTCAAGAGGTCAAGTGTTCAACTCCCTCTCCCCATTCTTTTTTCCTTTTATCATTAAAATAATATATAAATAGATAATAATCATATTAATAAATTGTAAAAAATAATTAGGGAAGAAGTAACTCCCCGTGTGAAAAGTTATTTTGATCTCTCACCTGCACATAACAAAATAAATAAATATCTCCTCCTATTCCTCTCAAAGAAAACATATAGGTTAACTGGTTAGGGGGTAGGAGGGTAGATAGGTAGGAAGAAAGGATGGCTTGAGAGGTTGAGTGTTCAACTCCCTCTCACCACCTTTTTTCCAACCTATTTTATTTCTTCAATAATTATTTATTTTAAAAATTAAATATGCAAAAAATAATTTACAACCTAATACATAAAAACTGAAAATAACAAATACACATGCCTTTTATCCATTTTAGTTTTTTATCATAGGGAAATTATATAAAAATGAAAATAAAATATCATACTTCCCTGACATTTTGTATATATTTTGGCTGGAATTTTTAGTTGCCAACAGTACCTTTTCTCTGTCATGTTGGTGATGTATGTACCTCCCTTTGAATCTTCTACTACTTGACCATGCTTCATTTAATTTTTCTTTATAATTTTTGAGTGTCCCACTGATACTGCTTCATCAAGTTGTTCCCTTGTAGTGATCATGGGTGTTCTTGGCCTGTGATGTCGTCTCTCTCAAGGAAATTTGAGATGTTCCTGAGAGAGCCCACAACACAGGGCAACATCATTCATCTAGATTCTATCACCTTTGGATTGTTGTTGTACAGACAATCATTGTACTTCTAGGATGGTCTTTTGGGAAGACCATCCTCTTAGTACTTCGATTATCTAAATGAGGTAAACAATAGTGAATCAACTTCTTCTTTATCTTCACATGAAGAAAATAAATTAGTGAAAACAATGGTATCTTTTTTATTTTTGTAGCCCCCTTGATGCACATACCCTGAGCATAGCTTTTCCCAAAGGTGTATGACTGAATGCATATATGCATATCTATAAATATTATGGTACCATACATTGTTTAGATCTATTGGATCTAACCCATTTCCTTCTCACTTCTCTACAGGTCCCGGATCTCAGGAGCACATGGAAACTCTGGATCAAGACTTCATTACTAGGCAATGTCTGGTACCCTTATATTTATGTTGGTTAATTCATGTATGTTTGCACTTATTTATGCAATTTTGATAATGGCTATGCTCATGGCCTGTGTGAGCTCAGATAGATGGTCTCTTGAGTTAGTTTTTTTTTATACAACACACTTGAAACATTGGCACATATACATGTAATTCTTAGATGTAGATCATTTCTTTTCTCTTTCATGTACTTTATAGTGTAATGAACATAAATGTAAGAAAGATCACCTAATAATCTAAACTAGGGTACATTAGTCTCATTTAGTACCAAGGCCTCCAAAGTTGAGTAAAAATATGATAACACCACCCTTAATGGTGTCTAACATAGGAGTACATATGATGCAGGACCATCCTGGGTGTAAGAGAAATCTTGCATCACCCAAAAATATTTCTATTTTTGTATTCAATAAGGGCTATCTTGTGCAGAGTTGCTATTTATGGAAACTTTCTATTTTTAGTAAGTTGGTCATAAATCTTGGAATGTTCTGATTTTACATGTGGAGGTTCATCTCAGTCATATCATCCTGCCACTAAAGTTTCATAGCTAGATCAGGTCTAGTTTTGAAGATATTGAAGATTTTCAGTATTGGCAGTAGAGTACAAAAAATTTGAACTCAGTTTTGAAGGCTTTAGAGGCTTTGAATGAGGTTAACAATTTGGGTGATAGTTTCTTATGCGATTCAAACCTATAGAGCACTTCGTGGCCTTTCCAAAATGACATTATAATAGTCCATCAGGTCAACTAGTGACGACTTATGGTCTTCGGAAGTCAGGTCACCTAAAATGGCAAAAAATAATTCTCCTTCAAAATTTTTGTTTAGGTTTCAAAAGTTATTTTGAGCTGACTTTGATGTAATAAATTAAAAAATAAAATAATTCTAAGTTTGGTCGGAACTAAGGCTAAATTTCTAGAACCTTTTCAGGTAATGGAAAATGCCTATATAAAGAAGGCCCACAGTGTTGTCTAGGGCAGTTATGGGTAGTAGGTCTAGGTATTGATTTGAGGCTTTGTCCTACAAAATATTGTAAGGGAATGCCCATGTGGCTTTGCATATTGTAATTTTGAAAGTTTGTAATTCCACATTTGTGGAGATAATAAGAAGCTAATTTTCTGTTCTTGCATATTATTGTTGTTGTTTCTTTGTTTCTATTATGTGTTTGTTGTATTAAGGGGAGCACCCTTCATTAAGTGGTACCAGAGCAGGAGTTCCTAAGTGTGTAAATAGATTGTCGACTGTGAGACAATTTTCACTAGGACCATGGTTAGGGTTTTAATGTGCATTGTAAAAATGCCTCCATGAAGGGAACATGGCGGAAGATCTGGTGTTGTAACACCTGACATTAGAGCACTTCAAAGACAAGTGGGAGCATTGCAAGAGGAGATTCATAGAGGAATGAATCTTAATGTCAGAGATGAAAGTGAGGATGAAGTCGAAGAAAAAGATCAAGGAGAAGTTGAAGTTGTGAACCAAGAGGAATAAAGACTTTTTCGGGCCATTTCCAAGATCAGAAAAAGACCTAAGATTGAGGTTCTTGAATTTTTAGGAAATCTTAACCTAGAGGAGTTGATCGACTGGATCAATGAATATGAAGAATATTTTGAAGATGAAGATATTGAGGATCCTAATAGGGTCAAATTCATGAAGGCCAGACTGAAAGGTCATGTAAAGATTTGGTGGCAAGAGATTCAATTAGAGTGAAATAGAAGAGAGAAAGATAAAATCACAAGATGGGATCGAATGGTGGATAAATTGAATGACAATTCATTCCTATTGATTATGAGCTTGACCTATTGAAGAAGATCCAAATTTTGGTGCAGGCAAGAAGATCTGTTCAGGAGTATACAGAGGAGTTCTATCAAATACTCATCAGAATAGACCATGTAGAAGATAATAAAGAGAAAGTTTCCCATTACCTTAATGGGTTAAGGCCGAGCATTCAGGATGAGCTGAATCTGGTTCAAATGAATAGTATTGAAGAGGCATACTAGTTTTCCCTAAAAGTAGAGGAAAAGCTAAATAAGAAGTTTGAAAGTAGATAAAATGGAAGAGGTCATGGTGGATGATCTGGTGCATGGTCATATGGAGGCTGAAATGAAGATCCAAAAAAGAAGGATGATCAAAATCAGAGAGGAAACAATTCCACTTGTTTCCAAGATCAAAACAATAGAGATCAGAGAGGAAGAGGAAGCAGACAAAGTTTAGGAAGAGGAGGCTTTCGTGGAACATGTTTTCACTATGGAGAAGAAGGTCATAGGGCATTTGAATGTCCTCAATGCCAAGGAAGGATGGATAGAAGGAATGAAGGCTAGGCCAGAGTAGCACATGTAGATGAAGATGCTAGATCCTCAAATTTTGAAGATGCTGAAAGAGGAGAAACGTTGATCAATAGAAGAGTCCTGCTGAGTGGTGAGAATGAACTTGAACAAAGGAGGATCCTATTTCACACTTGATGCAAGTGTGAGGGTAAATGTTGTCATGTGAATATTGATAGTGGAAGCACTGACAATTTGATGTCAGAAGAGATGGTGACAAATTTGAAGTTCAAGAGATAGTAACACCCACATCGATATCGAATTGCCTAGGTGTAGGATGACCACAAGGTTGTGGTCAGTGAACAGTGCCTAGTAAAGTTCAAGATCAGTGGGTACCAATATGAGTTACTATGTGATATCATATCTATGGATGCATGTCATATTTTGTTGGGTAGACCATGGTAGTTTGACAGATGTGTTGTACACGATGGTTGTGTGAATACCTATTCCCTGACAAAAGATGGAGTGAGACATAAGCCAAAGCCCTTGAAGGGGAGGAAAAAAAAGGTATGTGGTAATGCAAGAATAACTTTTTTTGATGGAAAGAAATTCCTAGATTCTATGAGGCATGAGCATGTGTGTTTTGCTTTAGTTCCAAAAACTGGTAAAGAGGAAGTAGAGGATGTACCTGTAGAGGTTGCAGATTTGTTGAAAGTGTTTCAAGATATTGTATTTGATAATGTACCTAATGGATTACCAATGGTAAGGAAGATCAGTCATCAGATGGATTTGATTCCAGGAGCCAGTTTTCCAAACAAGGCAGCACATAGAATGACACCAGTAGAAAGTGAAGAGTTGAACAGAAAAGTACATGAGTTATTGTAGAAAGGGTTGATTTGAAACAATTTGAGTCCCTATGTTGTACCAGTGGTATTAGCACCAAAGAAGAATGGTGAATAGAGGATATGTAAAAATTCTAGAGAAATAAGCAAGATTACAATCAAGTATCAGTTTTGATTGCCATGATTGGATGATATTATGGACTATTTGAGTGGGGCCGTGTATTTCTCAAAGATAGATCTAAAGAGTGGATGTCACCAGATTTAGATTAGAGAAGGAGATGAATGGAAGACTACCTTGAAGATAAAAGAAGGACTGTATGAGTGGTTAGTCATGCCTTTTAGGCTAACCAATGCACTAAGCACTTTCATGCAGCTCATGAACAAGGTTCTGAAAGAATTTTTGGGTAAGTTTGTCATTGTGTACCTAGATGATATTTTGATCTTTAGTAAGACATTGGAAGAGCATATGATGCATATTCTTATGCTGTTTGAGAAGTTAAGAGATGAGAAATTCTTGATTAATTTGAAGAAGTTCAATTTTGTGAAGAAAGAGTTAGTGTATTTAGGATTTGTAGTTTCAACAAAAGGTCTAAAAATGGACCTAGAGAAGGTACAGGCTATCCTTGAATTGCCTACTCCAAGGAGTGTTACTGAAGTAATGTCTTGTCATGTTTTGGCTAGCTTTTATAGAAAGTTTATCAGAAATTTTAGCAGTATTTGTGGACCCTTGACTGAAACAATGAGAGGGAATAGAAAAGAGTTCAAGTGGACTAATGAGGTAGAACAGAGTTTTCAATTGTTGAAATAAAAAGTTACAAAATAACTTGTTTTAGCACTTCCAAATTTTAATAAGGTGTTTCAAGTAGACTATGATGCTAGTGCTACTACAATAGGAGTTGTTATGAGCCAAGAAGTTAAACCTATTGCTTATTTTAGTGAGAAGTTAAATGATGCCAAGAGAAAATATTTTATTTATGATCAAGAATTTTATGCTATAGTTCAGGCATTGAATAATTAGAGACACTATCTACTTCCTAAAGAGTTTTTTTTGTATACTAATCATCAAGCTTTGCAATATCTGAATAGTCAAGAAAAGTTGAATCAAAGGCATTTGAAATGGGTTGAGTTTTTTCATAGTTATACATTTATTTTGAAACATAGGAGTGGAAAGTCTAACAAGGTTGTAGATGCACTTAGCAAAAGACAACTATTATTGACAGAGATGTAGATTGAGGTAGTTGGGTTTAAAGAGCTCAAGAATTTGTATCCAGAGGATCTTAATTTTGGTGAAGTTTGAAAAGCTTGTAAAGAACCTATTACTCTAGACAGGACGATGTGGCTAGATTTCATCATTCAAGATGATATGCTATTTAGAGGGAGTCAGTTGTGCATTCCAAGAAGTTCTATGAGGGAGAATCTCATCAAGGAGAAGCATAGCGAAGGATTGGCTACACATTTTGGTCATGATAAAACCCTTGCTTTGGTTAGTGAGAATTATTATTGGCCATAGTTGTAGCAAAGATGTCAAGAAGTTTGTACAGAGTTGTAGAGTATGTCAAATGGTGAAAGGAGTGAAGTAGAATACAGGGTTGTATCAACCATTACCTCTACCAGAGAAGCCTTGGGAGGATATCAGTATGGACTTTGTTCTTGGTTGACCAAGGACATAGTGGGGACATGATTCAATTTTTGTGGTAGTTGGTAGATTTTCAAATATGACACATTTTATTCCTTGCAAGAAGACTAATGATGTTATCCATGTAGTAGAATTATATTTCAGAGAAGTAGTTAGACTACATGGTTTTCCAAAGAGTATAGTTTCAGATAGGGACACTAAGTTCATTGGATATTTCTTGCATACATTGTGGAAGAAGTTGAAAATAGATTTGAAGTTTAGTTCATCACATCATCCAGAGACTGATGGACAGACAGAGGTG
Organism: Chamaecyparis obtusa; assembly: GCA_027943335.1. Taxonomy (NCBI): domain Eukaryota; kingdom Viridiplantae; phylum Streptophyta; class Pinopsida; order Cupressales; family Cupressaceae; genus Chamaecyparis; species Chamaecyparis obtusa. The sequence goes on along the minus strand of BSBK01006126.1, from coordinate 231,605 downwards.
GTGAATAGGATTTTGAGAAATTTGCTAAGATGTTTGGTTGGAGATAAGCCAATAGGATGGGATTTGATTTTACCACAAGTAGAATTTGCATATAATAATTCTATCAACAAGAGCACTAGTAAATCACCATTCCAAATTCTATATGGGAGTAGTCCAAAAAATGCATCTAAGTTGAGAAAGATAGATAAAGGAGAAATAAGTAGTGCTAAAGCTGAGGATTTTGTAGAACACTTGAAAAACATTCATGAGGAGGTGAGGAAGCACATTACCAAGATGAATGCACAGTATAAGGCTAAGGTAGATGAGAAAAGGAGGCATAAGAAATTTTAGGTTGGTGATGAAGTCATGGTTCATTTGTGGAAGGAGAAATTTTTGGTTGGTACATATAACAAGTTGAAAATGAAGAAGTTCGGGCCATGTAAGATACTGAAGAACCATGATTTTGGAAATGCATATGAGGTCGAGTTGCCTACCGAGTTGAATATTTCACCAGTATTTAATATTTTAGATCTGACAGAGTATCATTAAGGAGGTGTTGAAGATGAGTTCACAATAGTACAGTTGAGTATTCTAGCAAATAGTTTAGATATCAAGGAGATTGAAGACATACTGGATAGTTGTGCTGGCAGAAGCACACGGAACAAGACATATGAAGAGTATTTGGTCAAATGGAAAGGATGACCTATTGAAGATTCATCATGGATGAAAAGGGAGGAGGTTAATCATCTTGGTTTTCCTCTTCACACCTGAGTCATGATAGGGTCACTTCTCAAATTATCCCAGGTGTCTGATGTAGGAGCATCCTGGCTGTAAGAGCAGTCTTGCATCACCCAAAAATATTTCTATTTTTGTATTCAATAAGGGCTATCTTGTGTAGAGCTTCTATTTATGGAAACTTGTTTTTTTAGTAAGTTGGTCATAAATCTTGGAATCTTGTGATTTTACATGTGGAGGTTCATCTCAGTCATATCAGCCTACCAGTAAAGTTTCATGACTAGATCAAGTCTAGTTTTGAAGATATTGAAGATTTTCGGTATTGGTAGTAGGGTACAGAAACTTTGAACTCAATTTTGAAGGCTTTAGAGGCTCTAGATGAGGTCAAAAATTTGGGTGACAAGTGCTTGCACAAGTCAAGCCTATAGAGTGCTTCGTGGCCTTTCTAAAATGGGCTTATAATAGTCCATCAGGTAAACTAGTGATGACTTATGGTCTCCGGAAGTTGGGTCACCTAAATGGTAGAAAATAATTCTCCTACAAAATTTTTGTTTAGGTTTAAAAGTTATTTTGAGCTGACTTTGATGTAATAAATTTAAAAATAAAATAATTCTAAGTTTGGTTGGCCTTAATGCTAAATTTCTAGAACCTTCTCGGGCGGTGGAAAATGCTTATATAAAGAAGGCCCATAGTGTTGCCTAGGGCAGTTCTGGGTAGTAGATCTGGGTATTGATTCAAGGCTTTTTCCTATAGAATATTGTAAGGGAATGTGATGCAGGAGCATCCTGGGTGTAAGAGCAATCTTGCATCACCCAAAAATATTTATGTTTTTATTCAATAAGGGCTATTTTGTGCAGAGCTACTATTTATGGAAAGTTACTATTTTTGGTAATTTTTGTATGTGCTCAGAATGATCTGATTTCTTTCTTGGGGGTTCATTTTGGTCATATAAGTCTGCCAGTAAAGTTTCATTGCCAAATCAAGTGTATATTGGAAGATATTGAAGATTTTCGGTATTGGCAGCAGGGTACAGAAACTTTGAACTCAGTTTTGAAGGCTTTAGAGGCCCTGGATGAGGTCGAAAATTTTGGTGATGAGCGCTTGCGCCAGTCAAGCCTATAGAGCGCTTCGTGACATTTCTGAAATGGGGTTATAGTAGCCGAGCGGGTCAACTGGTGATGACTTATGGTCTTCGGAAGTTGGGCCACCTGAAATGGCAAAAAAAAATTTTCTTCAAAATTTCTGTTCGGGTTTCAAAAGTTATTTTGAGCCGACTATGATGTAATAAAATGTAAAATAAAATAATTCTAAGTTTGGTCGGCCTTATTGGCTAAAATTCTGGAAGCTTCCCAGGCGGTGGATAATTGCCTATATAAGGAAGGCTGTATTATTGTCTTAGGCAGTTCAGAATAGTTCTAGGTAGTAGATCTAGGTATTGATTCGAGGCTTTGTCCTACAGAATATTGTAAGGGAATGCCCATGTGGCTTTGCATATTGTAATTCTGAAAGTTTGTAATTCCACATTTGTGGAGATAATAAGAAGCTAATTTTCTGTTCTTGCATATTGTTGTTGTTTCTCTATTTCTATTATGTGTTTGTGGTATTAAGGGGAGCACCCTTCATCAAGTGGTATCAGAGCAGGAGTTCTTGAGTGTGTAAACAGATCGCCGACTGTGAGGCAGTTTGCACCAGGACCGTGGCTAGGGTTTCAGCGCGCATCGCGAAAATGCCTCCACGAAGAGAACATGGCGGAAGAGCTGGTGTTGTAACACCTGAGGTTAGAGAGCTGCAGAGACAACTGCGAGCATTGTAAGAAGAGATTCGTAGAGGAATGAATCTTAATGTCAGAGATGAAAGCGAGGATCAAGCCGAAGAAGAATATCAAGAAGGAGAAGCTGAAATTGTGAACCTGGAGGAAGAAAGACTTTTTCGGGCGATTTCCAAGATTGGGAAAAGACCTAAGATTGAGGTTCCTACATTTTCTAGAAATCTTAACCCAGAGGAATTGATTGACTGGATCAATGAATGTGAGGAGTATTTTGAGTATGAAGATGTTGAGGATCCTGATAGGGTAAAATTTGTGAAGGCCAGACTGAAAGGTCATGCGAAGATCTGGTGGCAAGAAATTCAATTGGAGCGAAATAGAAGAGGGAAAGATAAAATCACAAGATGGGATCGGATGGTGGATAAATTGAAGTGGCAGTTCATTCCTGTTGATTATGAGCTTGACCTACTGAAGAAAATGTAGAGTTTGAAGCAAGCAGGAAGATCTGTCCAGGAGTATACAGATGAGTTCTATCGACTTCTCATCAGAACAGGCCATGTAGAAGCTGATAAGGAGAAAGTTGCCCGATACCTTAATGGGTTAAGGCCAAGCATTCAGGAGGAGCTGAATCTAGTTTGAATGAGCAGTATTGAAGAGGCATACCAGTTTGCCCTAAAAGTAGAGGAAAAGCTGAACAAGAAGTTTGAGAGCAGACAAAACGGAAGAGGTCACGGTGGACGATCTGGTGGATGATCATATGGTGGCCGAAATGAAGATCTGAAAAAGAAGGATGAGGCCAGTAGCAGTCAGAATCAGCGAGGAAATAATTCCAATCGCTTCCAGGATCAGAATAATAGAGATCAGAGAGGAAGAGGAAGAGGACAAGGATCTGGAAGAGGTGGCTTCCGTGGAACATGTTTTCACTGTGGAGAAGAAGGTCATAGGGCATTTGAATGTCCTCAGTTCCAAGGCAGAACAGACAGGAGAAATGAAGGCTAGGCCAGAGTTGCACATGTAGATGAAGATGCCAGATCATCAAATTCTGAAGATGCTGAAAGAGGAGAAACATTGATTAACAGAAGAGTCCTATTGAGTGGTGAGAATGAACCTGAGCAAAGGAGAAGCCTGTTTCGCACCAGGTGCAAGTGTGAAGGTAAATGTTGTGATGTGATTATTGATAGTGGAAGAACTGACAATTTGGTGTCAGAAGAGATGGTGACAAAGTTGAAACTCAAGAGATAGAAACACCCACATCTATATCGGATTGCCTGGGTACAGGATGACCACAAGGTCATGGTCAATGAACAATGCTTAGTGAAGTTCAAGATCGGCGGGTACCAAGATGAGGTACTATGTGATATCATCTCTATGGATGCATGTCATATGTTATTGGGTAGACCGTGGCAGTTTGATAGATGTGCTGTACACGATGGTGGTGCGAATACCTATTCCCTGACAAAGGATGGAGTGCGACATAAGCTAAAGCCATTGAAGGAGACCGAAGAAAAGGTATGTGGTAATGCAAGAATAACATTTGTTGATGGAAGGAAATTCCTAGATGGTATGAGGCATGAGCATGTATGTTTTGCTTTAATTCCAAAAGCTGGTAAAGAGAAAGTAGAAGATGTTCCTGTAGAAGTTGCAGATTTGTTGAATGAGTTTCAGGATATTGTATCCGATAACGTGCCTGATGGATTACCACCAGTCAGGAAGATCAGTCATTAGATGGACTTGATCCCAGGAGCGAGTTTGCTGAATAAGGCAGCACACAGAATGACACCTGCAGAAAGTGAGGAGTTGAACAGACAAGTGCATGAACTGTTACAGAAAGGATTGATTCGAGAGAGTCTGAGTCCCTGTGCTGTACCAGCGGTATTAGCACCAAAGAAGAATGGAGAGTGGAGGATGTGTACAGATTCCAGAGCAATAAACAAGATCACAATCAAGTACAGGTTTCCATTGCCACGAATGGATGATATTATGGACTGTTTGAGTGGAGCTGTGTATTTCTCAAAGATAGATCTGAAAGGTGGATATCATCAGATTCAGATCAGAGAAGGAGATGAATGGAAGACTGCCTTCAAGACAAAGGAAGGACTGTATGAGTGGTTAGTCATGCCTTTTGGGCTAACCAATGCACCGAGCACTTTCATGCGGCTCATGAATGAGGTTCTGAAAGAATTTCTGGGTAAGTTTGTCATTGTTTACCTAGATGATATTTTGATCTTTAGTAAGACATTGGATGAGCATATGATGTATATTCGTATGGTATTTGAGAAGTTGAGAGAAGAGAAATTGTTGATTAATTTGAAAAAGTGCAGTTTTGTGAAGAAAGAGTTAGTGTATTTGGGATTTGTAGTTTCAGCAGAAGGTCTAAAAATGGACCCAGAGAAGGTACAGGCTATCCTCGAATGGCCTACTCCAAGGAGTGCTACTGAGGTAAGATCTTTTCATGGTCTAGCTAGCTTTTACAGAAAGTTTATCAGAAATTTTAGCAGTATTTGTGGACCCTTGACTGAAACAATGAGAGGGGATAGAAAAGAGTTTAAGTGGACTAAAGGAGCAGAAAAGAGTTTTCAATTATTGAAACAAAAAGTTACAGAACAACCTGTTTTAGCACTTCCAGATTTTAATAAGGTGTTTCAAGTAGATTGTGCTGCTAGTGGTACTGCAATAGGAGCTGTTATGAGCCAAGAAGGTAAACCTGTTGCTTATTTCAGTGAGAAGTTAAATGATGCCAAGAGGAAATATTCTGTTTATGATCAGGAATTTTATGCTATAGTTCAGGCATTAAAGAAGTGGAGACATTATCTACTTCCTAAGGAGTTTGTTTTGTATACTGATCATCAAGCTTTGCAATATTTGAATAGTCAAGGAAAGTTGAATCAGAGACATTTGAAATGGGTTGAGTTTTTGCAAAGTTATACATTTGTTTTGAAACACAGAAGTGGAAAGTCTAATAAGGTTGCAGATGCTCTTAGCAGAAGGCAACTATTGCTGACAGAGATGCAGATTGAGGTGGTTGGGTTCAAGGAACTCAAGAATTTGTATCCAGAGGATCCTGATTTTGGTGAAGCTTGGAAAGCTTGTACAGAACCTGTTACTCTAGACAGGACGAAATGGCTGGATTTTATCATCCAAGATGATATGCTATTCAGAGGGAGTCAGTTGTGCATTCCACGAAGTTCTATGAGGGAGAATCTCATCAAGGAGAAGCATAGCGGAGGATTGGCTGGACATTTTGGTCGTGATAAAACCCTTGGTTTGGTTAGTGAGAATTATTATTGGCCACAGTTGCAGCAAGATGTGAAGAAGTTTGTATAGAGTTGCAGAGTATGTCAGATGGTGAAATGAGTGAAGCAGAATACAGGGTTGTATCAGCCATTACCTGTACCAGAGAAGCCTTGGGAGGATATCAGCATGGACTTTGTTCTTGGTTTACCGAGGACTCAGCGGGGACATGATTCAATTTTTATAGTGGTTGACAGATTTTCAAAGATGGCACATTTCATTCCCTGCAAGAAGACTAATGATGCTGTTCATGTAGCAGAATTGTTTTTCAGAGAAGTAGTGAGACTTCATGGTTTGCCAAAGACCATAGTTTCAGATCGGGACACTAAGTTTGTTGGATATTTCTGGCGTACATTGTGGAAGAAGTTGAAGACAGATTTGAAGTTCAGTTCATCACATCATCCCCAGACTGATGGACAGACAGAGGTGGTGAATAGGATTTTGGGAAATTTGCTGAGATGTTTGGTTGGAGATAAGCCAACAGGATGGGATTTGATTTTACCACAGGCAGAATTTGCATACAATAATTCTGTCAACAGGAGCACTGGTAAATCACCATTCCAGATTATATATGGAAGTAGTCCAAGAAATGCATCTGAATTGAGAAAGATAGATAAAGGAGAAATAAGTAGTGCTGAAGCTGAAGATTTTGCAGAACACTTGAAGAACATCCATGAGGAGGTGAGGAAACATATTAACAAGATGAACGCACAGTATAAGGCTAAGGCAGATGAGAAAAGGAGGCATAAGGAATTTCAGGTTGGAGATGAAGTCATGGTTCATTTGCGGAAGGAGCGGTTTCTAGTTGGTACATATAACAAGCTGAAAATGAAGAAGTTTGGACCATGCAGGATACTGAAGAAACATGATTCAGGAAATGCATATGAGGTAGAATTGCCTAGTGAGCTGAATATTTCACCAGTGTTCAACATTTCAGATCTGACAGAGTATCATGAAGGAGGTGTTGAAGATGAGGTTGCAGCAGCACAGTGGAGTATTCCAGCAACTAGTTCAGACACTAAGGAGATCAAAGATATACTGGACAGTCATGTTGGCAGAAGCACAAGGAATAGGACATATGAAAAATATCTGGTCAAGTGGAAAGGACGGCCTGTTGAAGATTCATCATGGCTAACAAAGGAGGAGGTTAGCCATCTTGGTTTTCCTCTGCACCCCTGAGTCGTGACAGGGTCACTTCTCAAATTACCCCGGGTGTCTGATGCAGGAGCATCCTGAGTGTAAGAGCAATCTTGCATCACCCAAAAATATTTATGTTTTTATTCAATAAGGGCTATTTTGTGCAGAGCTACTATTTATGGAAAGTTACTATTTTTGGTAATTTTCGTATGTGCTTAGAATGATCTGATTTCTTTCTTGGGGGTTCATTTTGGTCATATAAGTCTGCCAGTAAAGTTTCATTGCCAGATCAAGTGTATATTGGAAGATATTGAAGATTTTCGGTATTGGCAGCAGGGTACAGAAACTTTGAACTCAGTTTTGAAGGCTTTAGAGGCCCCGGATGAGGTCGAAAATTTTGGTGACAGGCGCTTGCGCCAGTCAAGCTTGTAGAGCGCTTTGTGGCATTTCTAAAATGGGGTTATAGTAGCCGAGCGGGTCAACTGGTGATGACTTATGGTCTTCGGAAGTTGGGCCACCTGAAATGGCGAAAAATAATTTTCTTCAAAATTTCTGTTCGGGTTTCAAAAGTTATTTTGAGCCGACTATGATGTAATAAAATGTAAAATAAAATAATTCTAAGTTTGGTCGGCCTTATTGGCTAAAATTCTGGAAGCTTCCCAGGCGGTGGATAATTGCCTATATAAGGAAGGCTGTATTATTGTCTTAGGCAGTTCAGAATAGTTCTGGGTAGTAGATCTGGGTATTGATTCGAGGCTTTGTCCTACAGAATATTGTAAGGGAATGCCCATGTGGCTTTGCATATTGTAATTCTGAAAGTTTGTAATTCCACATTTGTGGAGATAATAAGAAGCCAATTTTCTGTTCTTGCATATTGTTGTTGTTTCTCTATTTCTGTTATGTGTTTGTGGTATTAAGGGGAGCACCCTTCATCAGAATGCCCATGTGGCTTTACATATTGTAATTTTGAAAGTTTGTAATTTCACATTTGTGGAGATAATAAGAAGCCAATTTTTTGTTCTTGCATGTTGTTGTTGTTGTTTCTTTGTTTCTGTTATGTGTTTGTGGTATTAAGGAGAGCACCCTTCATCAAGTGGTATCAGAGTAGGAGTTCCTGAGTGTGTAAATAGATCACTGAATGTGAGGTAGTTTGTACTAGGACTATGGTTAGGGTTTTAGTTTACATCATGAAAATGCCTCCACAAAGGGAATGTGACGAAAGAGTTGGTGTTGTAACACTTGAGGTTAGAGTGCTCCAGAGACAAGTGCGAGCATTGCAAGAGGAGATTCATAGAGGAATGAATCTTAATGTCAAAGATGAAAGTGAGGATGAAGCTATAGAAGAAAATCAAGAAGGAGAAGTTGAAGTTGTGAACCAGGAGGAAGAAAGACTTTTTCAAGCCATTTTGAAGATCGAAAAAAGACCTAAGATTGAGGTTCTTGCATTTTTAGGAAATCTTAACCTAGAGGAGTTGATCGACTAGATCAATGAATGTGAAGAATATTTTGAGTATGAAGATATTGAGGATCCTGATAGTGTCAAATTTGCGATGGCCAAAGTAAAAGGTCATGCAAAGATCTGGTGGCAAGAGATTCAATTGGAGAAAAATAGAAGAGGGAAAGATAAAATCACAAGATGGGATCGAATGGTAGATAAATTGAAGTGGAAATTCATTCTTGTTGATTATGAGCTTGACCTACTAAAGAAGATGAAAAGTTTGAAGCGGGTACGAAGATCTGTTTAGGAGTATACAGAGGAGTTCTATCAAATCCTCATTAGAACAAGCCATGCAGATGGTGATAAGGAGAAATTTTCCCATTACCTTAATGGGTTAAGGCCGAGCATTTAGCAAGAGCTGAATCTGGTTCAAATGAACAGTATTGAAGAGGCATACTAGTTTTCCCTAAAAGTAGAGGAAAAGCTTAACAAGAAGTTCAAGAGAAAACAAAATGGAAGAGGTCGCTGTGGACGATCTGGTGGACGGTCATATGAAGGCTAAAATGAAGATCCAAAAAAGAAGGATGAGACCAGTAGGAGTCAAAATTAGAGAGAAAATAATTCCAATAATTTCCAAGATCAGAACAATAGAGATTAGAGAGGAAGAGGAAGAGGACAAGGTTCAGGAAGAGGAGGCTTGCCTGGAACATGTTTTGACTATGGAGAAGAGGGTCATAGGGTATTTGAATGTCCTAAACACCAAGGAAGCATGGATAAGAGGAATGAAGGCTAGGCTAGAGTGGCACATGTAGATGAAGATGCTAGATCTTCAAATTCTAAAGATGCTGAAAGAGGAGAAATGTTGATCAATAGAAGAGTCCTGCTAAGTGGTGAGAATGAACCTGAACATAGGAGGAGCTTGTTTCACACTCGATGCAAGCGTGAGGGTAAATGCTATTATGGACAAGGCTTTCGAGGATATCTACTTTGAAAGACTTCAAACCAAACAAAGATTTAGATTTTAGTCTAGCATGAAATCAATCCAAAATAAATAAAACTCTAAACTAAGCCACCTCAGATTGAGCTAAAATAGGTGCATCCAAGCACTGTTTGATTTGCTCTTGCTTAAGGGGATGTGGGTGTGCTCTCTAAGCACTTGGAGCATGTTCCTTATGTATTTTAGGAAGGATTGAGATTCATGAAAACACTATAAATGGCACAAAATAGGTATAGAACACCTGATTTGCCCCTAAGGCCTCAAAGATCCAAATGATGCTGATATGAATATTAAGTTACATGAGATTTATGCTAAGATTAATTTTAAGTCAAATAGAGATGTGATATGATGCTATGCTTATGCAAAACAATGGAAGAAATAAGTTAATCCATTATTACTATATTAAGATGAGCTAAAATGCTTGAAAGTAAGCTAAATTAGGATGATTATGCTAAGTCTAGAGCTAAATGGGCATGATAACAATGCTTGAAATAAAAGCTAAGCTAATGAATTTGCTCTTGAAAGGAGGAGCATTTATAAGATTTGGGAAGGAGGAATGAATGGCCAAGATCAAAGTTCTTAAGAGAGGCCAAGATTCATTCAAAGGGGAGCACATGGATTGTGCTAGTTCAGGGCCACCTCCTTGTGACAAGTGTCACAAGGGCATTAGGTTGAAAGATGGGAGGGATGTGCACAATTTGGAAAATGTGCCTAAGGTCAAAGGGTGTAAGAAAGGGGTGAGGGGCTCCTTAAATGCATGATAAATGCATATAAGAGGGATAAGGAGGCCTTAAATGCACTTAATGCATGTAAGAGAAGTCTCAAGAAGTTTGTTGACTTTGGGTTAAGCTTAAGAGTTGGCTAACCTTGGTTAGGGAATGTGACAGGATTAGGGGGGGAGATTAGGATTAGGATTAGGATTAGGACTTTCTAGAAGAGTCTAGAATTTCCTTAGGATAAACATGGATTTTATGAAATAGATAAAGATTTATTTATTTCCATGGTTTAGGTTTGAGAATGTTTATTAAAAATAAATTTAATAAATATGAGGATTAAAATATTTAATCTTAATTAAATATTTTGAGTTGGGATTAGGGTTAGGAAAAGAAGGGATTAGCCTTTAATCAAAATTAAATAAGGATTAGAAGATTTTGGAAGAGGTTAGCGGTCTTAAGGAAATTGGCCAAGTTTTGGGCAAAAAATAAATTAATTATTTATTTTAAGATTTTTGGTCAATTTATAAATTAAATAATTAATAAATAAGGAGATAATGTTTAAATAAGATTTAAACATTTATGGGAGTAATTCCTTAATTAAATATTTTTAATTAAGGTAAAGGGATTTAATGACATAAAAATAAATAATTAATTAACAAATGATGATGTCATCAGGGATTTTTTAGAAAATAAAAATACTTTATTTTCTAAACTATTTTTAGGTGTCTACAGCTATGATGCGATTATTGATAGTGGAAGCACTAACAATTTGGTGTCAGAAGAGATGGTGACAAAGTTGAAGCTCAAGAGACAAAAACACCCACATCCATATTGAATTGCCTAGGTGCAGGATGACCATAAGGTTGTGGTCAGTGAACAGCGCCTAGTAAAGTTCAAGATCGGCAGGTACCAAGATGAGGAACTATGTGATATCATATCTATGGATGCATGTTATATGTTCTTGGGTAGACCATGGCAGTTTGATAGATGTGTTGTACATGATGGTCATGCGAATACCTATTCTCTAACAAAGGATGGAATGAGACATAAGCTAAGGCCATTGAATGAGACTGAAGAAAAGGTATGTGGTAATGCAAGAATAACTTTTGTTGATGGAAGGAAATTTCTAGATGGTATGAGGCATGAGCATGTGTGTTTTATTTTAATTCCAAAAGTTGGTAAACTAGAAGTAGAGGATGTACTTGTAGAGGTTACAGATTTGTTGAAAGAGTTTTAGGATATTGTATCTGATAATGTACTTGATGGATTACCACTGATAAGGAAGATCAGTCATCAGATGAATTTGATTCTAGGAGCCAGTTTGCCAAACAAAGTAGCACATAGAATGACACTAGCAAAAAGTGAAGAGTTGAACAGATAAGTACATGAGTTATTGTAGAAGGGGTTGATTTGAGAGAGTCTAAGTCCCTGTGCTATACCAGTGGCATTAGCACCAAAGAAGAATGGAGAATGGAGGATGTGTATAGATTCTAGAGCAATAAATAAGATCACAATCAAGTACCAGTTTCCATTGCCATGAATGAATGATATTATAGACTGTTTGAGTGGGGCTGTGTATTTCTCAAAGATAGATCTGAATAGTGGATATCACTAGATTTAGATCAGAGAAGGAGATGAATGGAATACTACCTTCAAGATAAAGGAAGGACCATATGAGTGGTTAGTCATGCCTTTTCGGCTAACCAATGCACCAAGCACTTTCATGTGGCTCATGAACGAGGTTCTGAAAGAATTTCTCGGTAAGTTTGTCATTGTGTACCTAGATGATATTTTGATCTTTAGTAAGACATTGGAAGAGCATATGATGCATATTCGTATGGTGTTTGAGAAGTTAAGAGATGAGAAATTGTTGATTAATTTGAAGAAGTGCAGTTTTGTGAAGAAAGAGTTAGTGTATTTGGGATTTGTAGTTTCAGTAGAAGGTCTAAAAATAGACCCAGAGAAGGTACATACTGTCCTTGAATGGCCTACTCCAAGAAGTGGTACTGAAGTAAGGTCTTTTCATGTTTTGGCTAGATTTTACAAAAAATTTATCATAAATTTTAGCAGTATTTTCGGATCCTTTTTTGAAACAATGAGAGGGGATAGAAAAGAGTTCAAGTGGACTAATGGGGTAGAAAAGAGTTTTCAATTGTTGAAACAAAAAGTTACAGAACAACCTATTTTAGCACTTCCAAATTTTAATAAGGTGTTTCAAGTAGATTGTGATGCTAGTGGTACTATAATAGGAGCTGTTATGAGCCAAGATGGTAAACCTATTGCTTATTTTAGTGAGAAGTTAAATGATGCCAAAAGAAAATATTCTGTTTATGATCAGGAATTTTATCCTATAGTTCAGGTATTGAAGAAGTGGAGACACTATCTACTTCCTAAAGAGTTTGTTTTGTATACTGATCATCAAGCTTTGCAATATCTGAATAGTCAAGGAAAGTTGAATTAAAGGCATTTGAAATGGGTTGAGTTTTTACAGAGTTATACATTTGTTTTGAAACATAGAAGTGGAAAGTCTAGCAGGGTTGTAGATGCGCTTAGTAGAAGGAAACTATTGCTAACAGAGATGTAGATTGAGGTGGTTGGGGTTAAAGAGCTCAAGAATTTGTATCCAGAGGATCCTGATTTTGGTGAAGCTTAGAAAGCTTCTAAAGAACTTGTTACTCTAGACAGGATGAAGTGGTTGGATTTCATCATTCAGGATGATATGCTATTCAGAGGGAGTCAGTTGTGTATTCTAAGAAGTTCTATGAGGGAGAATCTCATCAAGGAGAAGCATAGTGGAGGATTGGCTAAATATTTTGGTCATGATAAAACCCTTGCTTTGGTTAGTGAGAATTATTATTGGCCACAGTTGCAGAAAGATTTCAAGAAGTTTGTATAGAGTTGCAGAGGATGTCAAATGGTGAAAGCAGTGAAGTAGAATACAAGGTTGTATCAACCATTACCTATACCAGAGAAGCTTTGGGAGGAAATTAGTATGGACTTTGCTCTTGGTTTACTAAGGACACAGTGGGGACATGATTCAATTTTTGTGGTAGTTGACAGATTTTCAAAGATGACACATTTTATTCCCTGCTAGAAGACTAATGATGTTGTTCATGTAGCATAATTATTTTTCAGAGAAGTAGTGAGACTACATGGTCTGCCAAAGAGTATAGTTTCAGATAGGGACAATAATTTCATTAGATATTTCTATGGTACATTGTGGAAGAAGTTGAAAATAGATTATAAGTTCAATTCATCACATCATCCATAGACTGATGGATAGATAGAGGTGGTGAATAGGAGTTTAGGAAATTTGCTAAGATGTTTGGTTGGGGATAAGCCAACAGGATGGGATTTGATTTTTTCACAAGAAGAATTTGCATATAATAATTCTGTCAACAAAAGCACTTGTAAATCACCATTCCAGATTGTATATGATATTAATCTAAGAAATGCCTCTTAGTTGAGAAAGATAGATAAAAGAGAAATAAGTAGTACTGAAGCTAAGGATTTTACAGAACACTTGAAGAACATTCATGAGGAGGTGAGGAAGCACATTACCAAGATGAATGCATAGTATAAGGCTAAGGCAGATGAGTAAAGGAGGCATAAGGAATTTTAGGTTGGTGATGAATTCATGATTCATTTGTGGAAGGAGTGATTTTTGGTTGGTACATATAACAAGTTGAAAATGAAGAAGTTTGATCCATGTAAGATACTGAAGAAGCATGATTTAGGAAATGCATATGAGGTCGAGTTGGCTACCAATTTGAATATTTCACCAGTATTTAATGTTTTAGATCTAATAGAGTATCATTAAGGAGGTGTTGAAGATGAGGTTATAGTGGTACAGTGGATTATTCTAGCAACCAGTTCAGATATCAAGGAGATTGAAGACATACTGGATAGTTGTGTTGGCAGAAGCATAAGAAACAAGACATATGAAGAGTATTTGGTCAAATGGAAAGAATGACCTATTAAAGATTCATCATGGCTGACAAGGGAGGAGGTTAACTATGTTGGTTTTCCTCTTATCACCTGAGTCATGATAGGGTCGCTTCTCAAATTACCCTGGGTGTCTAATGCAGGAGCATCTTGAGTGTAAGAGCAATCCTGTGTTAGCCAAAAATATTTTTGTTTTTTTATTCAATAAAGGCTATCTTGTGTAGAGTTGCTATTTATGGAAACTTGCTATTTTTAGTAAGTTGGTCATAAATCTCATAATGTTTTGATTTTACATGTGGAGGTTCATCTCAATCATATTAGCCTACGAGTAAAGTTTCATGGCTAGATCAGGTCTAGTTTTGAAGATATTGAAGATTTTCGGTATTGGCAGCAGGGTACAGAAACTTTGAACTTAATTTTGAAGGCTTTAGTGGCTCCGGATGAAGTCAAAAATTTGGGTGACAAGTGCTGTGTGAGTTAAGCCTTTAGAGCACTTCGTGGCCTTTCCGAAATGGGGTTATAATAGTCCATCGGGTCAACTAGTGATGACTTATGGTCTCCCGAAGTCAGGTCACATAAAATGGCAGAAAATAATTCTCCTTCAAAATTTCTATTCGAGTTTCAAAAGTTATTTTGAGCTGACTTTGATGTAATAAATTGAAAAATAAAATAATTCTAAGTTTGGTCAGCCCTAAGGCTAAATTTCTAAAACCTTCTCGGGCGGTGGAAAATGCCTATATAAAGAAGGCCCATAGTTTTGTCTAGGGCAGTTCTGGGTAGTAGATCTGGGTATTGATTCGAGGCTTTTTCCTATAGAATATTGTAAGGGAATGCCCATGTGGCTTTGCATATTGTAATTCTAAAAGTTTGTAATTCTACATTTGTGGAGATAATAAGAAGCTAATTTTCTATTCTTGCATATTGTTGTTGTTGTTTCTCTATTTTTGTTATGTCTTTGTGGTATTAAGGGGAGCACCCTTCATCAAGTGGTATCAGAGTAGGAGTTCCTGAGTGTGTAAATAGATGACTGACTATGAGGTAGTTTGCACCAGGATAATGGTTAGGGTTTCAGTGTGCATCACAAAAATTCCTCCACGAAGGGAACGTGGTGGAAGAGCTAGTGTTCTAACACCTGAGGTTAGAGCACTGCAAAGACAAGTGTGAGCATTGCAAGAGGAGATTCATAGAGGAAAGAATCTTAATGTCAAAGATGAAAGTGAGGATGAAGCAAAAGAAGAAGATCAAGAAGGAGAAGTCAAAGTTGTGAACCAGGAGGAGGAAAGAGTTTTTCAGGCCATTTCCAAGATCGGAAAAAGACCTAAGATTGAGGTGCTTGCATTTTTAGGAAATCTTAACCTAGAAGAGTTGATCGACTAGATCAATGAATGTGAAGAATATTTTGAGTATGAAGATATCGAGGATCCTAATAGAGTCAAATTTGCGAAGGCCAAACTGAAAGGTCATGCAAAGATCTGGTGGCAAGAGATTCAATTGGAGTGAAATAGAAGAGGGAAAGATAAAATCACAAGATGGGATCAAATGGTGGATAAATTGAAGTGGCAGTTCATTCCTGTTGATTATGAGCTTGACCTACTGAAGAAGATGCAAAGTTTGAAGTGGGCAAGAAGATCTGTTTAGGAGTATAAAAAGGAGTTTTATTGAATCCTCATCAGAATATGCCATGCAGAAGCTGATAAGGAGAAAGTTACCCTTTACCTTAATGGGTTAAGGCTGAGCATTCAGGAGGAGCTAAATTTGGTTTAAATGAATAGTATTGAAGAGGCATACTAGTTTTCCCTAAAAGTAGAGGAAAAGATGAACAAGAAGTTTGAAAGCAGACAAAATGGAAGAGGTTGCGGTGGATGATCTAGTGGATGGTCATATTGAGGCCAAAATGAAGATTTGAAAAAGAAGGATGAAGCCAGTAGTAGTCAAAATCAGAGAGGAAATAATTCCAATCATTTCCAAGATCAGAATAATAGAGATCAAAGAGGAAGAGGAAGAGGAAAAGGTTCAGGAAGAGGAGGCTTTCGTGGAACATGTTTTCATTGTGGAGAAGAAGGTCATAGGGAATTTGAATGTCCTCAATGCCAAGGAAGGATAGATAGGAGGAATGAAGGCCAGGATAGAGTGGCACATGTAGATGAAGATGCCAGATCCTCAAATTTTGAAGATGTTGAAAGAGGAGAAACGTTGATAAATAGAAGAGTCCTGTTGAGCGGTGAGAATGAACCTGAACAAAGGAGAAACCTATTTCGCACTCGATGCAAGTGTGAGGGTAAATTTTTTCATGTGATTATTGATAGTGGAAGCACTGACAATTTGGTGTCAGAAGAGATGGTGACAAAGTTGAAGCTCCAGAGATAGAAACACCAACATCCATATCAGATGGCCTGGGTGTAGGATGACCACAAGGTCATGGTCAGTGAACAGTGCCTAGTAAAGTTCAAGATCAACATGTACCAAGATGAGATACTATGTCATATCATATTTATAGATGCATGTCATATGTTTTTGGGTAGACCGTGGTAGTTTGACAGATGTGTTGTACAGGATGGTCGTGCGAATACCTATTCCCTAACAAAGGATAGAGTGAGACATAAGCTAAAGACCTTGAAGGAGACCAAAGAAAAGGTATGTGGTAATGCAAGAATAACTTTTGTTGATGGAAGGAAATTCCTAGATGGTATGAGGCATGAGCATGTGTGTTTTTCTTTAATTCCAAAAGATGGTAAAGAGGAAGTAGAGGATGTACTTGTAAAGGTTGCAAATTTGTTGAAAGATTTTCAGGATATTATATTTGATAATGTACCTGATGGATTACCACCGGTAAGGAAGATTAGTCATCAGATGGATTTGATTCCAAGAGCTAGTTTTCCGAACAAGGCAGCACATAGAATGACACTACTAGAAAGTGAAGAGTTGAATAGAAAAGTACATGAGTTATTGCAGAAGGGGTTGATTCGAGAGAGTCTGAGTCCCTATGTTGTACTAGCGGTATTAGCACCAAAGAAGAATGGAGAATGAAGGATGTGTATAGATTCTAGAGCAATAAACAAGATCACAATCAAGTACTAGTTTCCATTGCCACGAATGGATGATATTATAGACTATTTGAGTGGGGCTGTGTATTTCTCAAAGATAGATCTGAAGAGTGGATATCACCAGATTTGGATCAAAGAAGGAGATGAATGGAAGACTTCCTTCAAGACAAAGGAAGGACTATATGAGTGGTTAGTCATGCCTTTTGGGCTAACCAATGCACTGAGCACTTTCATGTGGCTCATGAATGAGGTTTTGAAAGAATTTCTGGGTAAGTTTGTCATTGTGTACCTAGATGATATTTTGATCTTTATTAAGAAATTGGAAGAGCATATGATACATATTCATATGGTGTTTGAGAAGTTAATGGATGAGAAATTATTGATTAATTTGAAGAAGTGCAGTTTTGTGAAGAAAGAGTTAGTGTATTTGGGATTTGTAGTTTCAGTAGAAGGTCTAAAAATGGACCCAGAGAAGGTACAAGCTATCCTTGAATGGCCTACTCCAAGGATTGCTACTGAAGTAAGGTCTTTTCATGGTTTGGCTAGATTTTACACAAAATTTATTAAAAATTTTAGCAGTATTTGTGGACCCTTGACTGAAATAATGAGAGGGGATAGAAAAGAGTTTAAGTGGACTAATGGGGCAGAAAAGAGTTTTCAATTGTTGAAACAAAAAGTTACAAAACAAACTATTTTAGCACTTCCAGATTTTAATAAGGTGTTTCAAGTAGACTGTGATGCTAGTGGTACTACAATAGGAGTTGTTATGAGCCAAGAAGGTAAACCTATTGCTTATTTTAGTGAGAATTTAAATGATGCCAAGAGAAAATATTTTGTTTATGATCAAGAATTTTATGCTATAGTTCAGGCATTGAAGAAGTGGAAAGTCTATATGCTTCCTAAAGAGTTTGTTTTGTATACTGATCATCAAGCTTTGCAATATCTACTTCCTAAAGAGTTTGATGTAATAAATTGAAAAATAAAATAATTCTAAGTTGGTCAGCCATAAGGCTAAATTTCTAGCACCTTCTCGGGCGGTGGAAAATGCCTATATAAAGAAGGCTCGTACTATTGTCTAGGGAAGTTCTAGGTGGTAGATCTGGGTATTGATTCGAGGTTTTTTCCTACAGAATATTGTAGGGGAATGCCCATGTAGCTTTGCATATTGTAATTTTGAAAGTTTGTAATTCCACATTTGTGGAGATAATAAGAAGCCCATTTTTTGTTCTTGCATATTGTTGGTGTTTCTTTGTTTCTATGATGTGTTTGTGGTATTAAGGGGAGCACTCTTCATCACAGTGCATCTTCCTACATGATGGCCCAATTTATTATAGATGTAGCATCTTAAGTGTTTGTTAGATCTTCTCCCACCCGTACCAAAAGGTCTCCTTCCTCTAAAGCCTCCTTTGTTTCTTTAATCTCCTTTTTCTCTTCCTCTTTGATTCTTATATGAGGATTTTCCACTGTTTGACTATCTTATATTCCAAGAGTTGCCTCTTCCTTTGAATTTTTTGTTAGGATTATTTCTTCCCCTACCTCTAGTGCCTTGTTCTTGTTTACTTTTGAAGTTTCCTTCAACTTTCAATTCTAATTGAAAGCATTGTTGGACTGTAGTAGGAGAGCATAAACTTAACTCATCATCTATTTTTATTCTTAGTCCTTTCATATACCTTGCAAGATTGACACTTTCTAGTTCTATCATCTTAGCTTTCATAGAGAGTCTACGAAAATCTTTTGTGTATCCTGAGACATCCATCTCCTTTTGTCTCGGGCTTTGTATTTTCTTATGATTTTTTACCACATAATCTTCCATCATATAAGCCTCTTTCACCAAGGTCATTAGCTTCTTCCATATGCCAACTAGATTATTATCTATCTTTAGTGTCTCTTCTTGTGTGAAGTTCCACCATGTTAGGGAAGATCCCTTCAACTTGGACTTTTCTATTTTCACTTGTTGATTACCTAGAATCTCCTCACAGTTAAAGAAACTAGTGAGTGCATCAACCCAATCCTTGAATTCTTTTGGATCCATCTGTCCACTATAGGTAGTTAAATCAA
>BSBK01006126.1:0-205000 GCA_027943335.1 Chamaecyparis obtusa | reverse complement strand
GGAAATGCTCCTCCCTAAACAACAAGATACTTAGGTTAGTTTTCTCGAAAGCCCAAGTTGCATCACAAGGGCACCCAAGCTATAGGTCAACTATAGGCTCACAACATTTAAAACATAGGAGTTCACACTAAAGAGATTGTAGTGGAAATTCATGACCTTAGTTATGTGCCTACCTCAGAGGTAGCTATGATATTTCATTTCTTGTTCAGGAGCCATTCAAAAAGGGGGAAATCTCAATTTCCTTCTAGTATCCCCAAGGTCCCTACTCCACCTCCTCATGTGTCGAGGAGAATAACAAAAGACCATTCCATGTCTACACACATATCATGCTCAAAAGACAATCTTAAAATTTGAATACAAATGGGAAATACAATGGCGTAAGGTTCCAAGCATTGAAACTGTGCTCTAATACCAAAATGTCATGCCCAAAATTATTTACAAGATACATTTCAATTGATTCACTTTTATTGCATTATTATAACATCAAAGCATTCTATGTGAAATCTCTCACTCAACATCAGGACCTAATAATCACTTTTCCATTAATACATATCTCAACATAAAATGAATTCAAATAGTCCTTTATGTAAGCATTCATATCCGAATAGAAACATTTCAACATTCAGTAGTGGTACACTCACACCTTTCCTACTACATTTGTTCTAGAGATTACATACACATGGGAAACAATATTTAACTACATTAGAAAAAAAATTAAAAAAATAAAATATATATATATATATATATATTTATTTCACCCCTTTATTATTTAAACTACCTTATTCCAATACAATTACTATGCACTTGATAGTATTATCACAAAGATCAGTTGAATTCAATAAATATTATTTTAAACACAAAGCATCCTAGGATTTTGAGTATATAAGAAACATGAAAGGAGTACATCACAAATGGTGATCTAACTTCTATCCACCAGGACACAAATCATAATGCAACAACATAAATTTCTAATTACTGAGTCTATTATGTAGAAAGATAATACCAAGATAGAATCTCTTAAAACACTTGACATGACTTCCAAAGATAAAATCCTAATAAAGATAAGGAAAATCTAGACAAAGAGCATCTCTTGATGCCATCAACTATAATGCGGGAAAAAATCATTGCATCCACATGAATGACTCATCCTTACTCTAAGGGTCTCTGGGATGTGATTCAAGACCATATCTTGACTCCTAGTTCAGGCAGAACATCGATACACATTCCAAAAAAATCCTCCTAGTGGATTCTCCCTCACATGGGACCAACATGACCTTACCCTTCGAGAATGATAGTCGAAACCAAACCATTAGGATGTTTGTGCAAAAGGGGTAAACAAGGGAGGCACTACAAAGATGATTAAATAAGTCAATATATTTTCATTGATGTCAACTAGTCTTGACAGTACTTATCATGTTAGTTTAAAACATTTGAATGTCTATTGAAGAAGAAAAGATGAAGAAAAAAAGATATCTACATGAGGGAAAGATGAATATGATAGAGAAGGAAGAGGTAAACATTGGGAGCTTATTTGACAAGGCTATGAATTTATACTGTTGACTTAAGAATGTTACATTAATCTACTATGAAGAAGATATTTGAATTTGAACAAGTCAATGTGGTTGGTAATTGAAGATTTATGTATACACCAAGCCACTGTAGTGTATACTAAGTGATAGTTTTAATAGAGATATTCTTATTAGTTATCACCGTTGCATTTCTATATTAACCAAGTATGGATGTAAACATTAAATGCTAAGATCAGATGATTGAATATTGTTATGATTTTTAGGTAAAGGATGAATTTTTTTATGAGATCAATGACTGAAAAAAATCAAAGATGGTCTAAAGGATGATATTGAAATGTGTTATGGACACATCTACCGAGGAAGATTTAAGAGGAAAAATGAACAGAGGAGATTAAGTGGAAAAATCTAATGGACGATATGAAAATATTTTACCTATCTATATAAGAGATATGATTTTCATTGTTGAAACTATGTCAAAAGAGGGAGACTATAGAGATTTCATGTGAAGACTATTTTCATGCATGCCTAAATAAACTAGTTATTGAAGAGCCAAGCTACATAAGTTTTACTGAGCATTAGAGAATCATTTACCAAGTGAAAGTAAGTTGAGATATTCAAGGAAGTGAATTTATTAGTGATCAGAGGATTGTTTCTATGGGCTTAGAATAGATCTAAATATCTACAATTGAGTTGTATTTGAATCAGATCATTACTATTTCAGTTTATCCATTGATTCAAAAAATCTATTAACCAAGTAGACTTGACAGTCTTATGTACAACCCTATGCAATTTTATTGAATGTAAAGTGTTATCTTGTTGACCCCATAGTGAATGCTAGTCAAAATTTAGTTGTTAGTGATAAATCTTGTAACCAGGTCACACCTAGCAGTGTGTATTGTAACCTTTAACAAGGTTGGCTCTTCACCAATCTCACTTCAAAAGAGTGAATTATTTTGGGTTAATCATCCAAGATGGTTTTTCCCTTAATAGGGTTTCCATGTTAAATCATTGTGTTATGTGTTATTTGTTATGATTATTTTTCTATCATACTTTACATACTACATAGTTGATTTATTCAATAATCATAGTTGGATATTTACTGGTAATCGGTAAAGTGAAAAGAACATATTGAAATTATATGTTACCAAGATACATAATTTGGTTGAATTGTTTTATGAGGTACATAATTGTATTTGGGACTATAGGATAACTAATATAACTTATTCACCCCCCCTCTTAGTTATTCTAAATATTGGTATTAGATCATATTGGTTGCTTGGAAGAAAGTTTTAAGGACTTGAGAAGAAAGATAACAAGATGTATAAGACGAAAGTTTCAAAGCTGAACAAAGACAACTTTACTACATGGAAAATTTGTATGTGACTTCACATATCTGGAATTGGATATTGTGAATGTAATTTATTGGACAATGGATACTTACCACTGATGGCTGGACCTTTAAGTCTTGATCAATTGAATTCAGACATGAACACAACATTACTATGATAGAGATTGTTGTTGCTCTATTTGATATTGAATTTGAGGATGTCAAAGGTTTCACTCCAACAAAGCAGATGTGGGATGAACTTTCTCTAGTTCATGGTGGTGATGTGAATGTTATGAGAACCAGAGCTAAAATCTTGAGAGGCTGATTTGATGAGATGAAGATGAAGGAGAGAACATCACACTATAGTCAAATTGAATAAAAGAGGTAGTCAATGTTATTTGAGGAGCTAGAGGAATTATTCATGAAGATATTGTGATCAGTAAGATACTAAGAGCCTTGTTTCCTATCTATGCAATCAGAATATCTGCTATTCATGAAATGAGTTCTGCACATAATAGCACTCTTACTCTTGAAAGTCTGATTAGAAAGTTAAAAAATTTTGAGCTGAATAATTTTGACAATAGTGTTGTAGCAAGTGTCGAATCTTCTTTTATGTCATCTATTAAGACTGTTAAGTTTAGGAGTAAGCATAATATAAGAAATGAAAGTGATAGTGACATTGATGATGATCTTGATGAACTTCAAGCACTAATGGCCTAGAGATTGCAGAAAGGTCAAGCAAGATATAAGGGAAAGTTACCTTTAGCTTGTTTTAATTGTAAAGAAGTTGGCCATATTGTTGCTAGATCTCCTAACAGGAAAGAAGAAAATAAAGACTGAGTTGGTGATGGAAAATTTGGTAGAAGGAATAACAACTGGAATAATAGAGGAAAATGATAGTAACATAGAGACAAATGAGAGTCAAAAGACAAAGTTAAGAAGGCTTGTTACCTTGTTGATGATGATGATGACACCAACACTAACATTTATGATGATGTTGAAGTAGTATTTTTTGCAATGAGAGATTATTCAGAAGATGAGGAAAGGAATGTAGAAATAAAAATTATTTCTAAAATTAGTAAAAATGATACTTGGATCATTGATAGTGGTTGTTATACACATCACATGACTGGTGATGAAGATGTGAACAAGGCTTTTGAGGATACCTGTTCTAAAAGTTTTCAAACCAAACAAAGATTTAGATTTTAATCTAGCATGAAATTAATCCAAAACAAAGAAACTCTAAGCTAAGCCACCTTAGATTGAGCTAAAAAATAGGTGCACCCAAGCACTGTTTGATTTGCTCTTGCTTAGGGGGATGTGGGTGTGCTCTCTAAGCACTTGGAGCATGTTCCTTATGCATTTTAGGATGGATTGAGATCCATGAAAACCTCATAAATGGCACAAAATAGGTATAGAACACCTGATTTGCCCCTAAGGCCTCAAGGATTCAAATGATGTTGAAATGAAGATTAAGTTATATGATGCTTATGCTAAGATTGTTATTAACCAAATAGAGATGTGATATGATGCTATACTTATGCAAAAACAATGGAAGAAACTAGGTTAATCCATTAAAGCTATATTAAGATGAGCTAAAAATGCTTGAAAGTAAACTAAATTATGATGATTATGCTAAGTCTAGAGCTAAATGAGCATGATAACAATGCTTAAAATAAAAGGTGAATGGATGTTTTTCTCTTGGAAATGAGGAGCATTTATAGGATTTGGGAAGGAGGAATGAGTGGCCAGGATCAAAATCCTTAAGAGAGGCCAAGATTCATTCAAAGGGGAGCACATGGATTGTGCTAGTTCAAGGCCACCTCCTTGTGACAAGTGTCACAAGGGCATTGGGTTGAAAGATGGGAAGGATGTGCACAATTTGGGAAATGTGCCTAAGGTCAAAGGGTGTAAGAAAGGGGTGAGGGGCTTCTTAAATGCACCATAAATGCATGTAAGAGGGATAAGGAGGTTTTAAAGGCATTTAATGCATGTAAGAGAAGTTTCTAGAAGTTTGTTAACTTTGGGTTAAGCTTAGGAGCTGGCTAACCTTGTTTAGGGAATGTGACAAGGTTAGGGGGGGATTAGGATTAGGATTAATATTTAATCTTAATTAAATATTATTGAGTTGGGATTAGGGTTAGGAAATGATGGGATTAGTCTTCAATCAAAATTAAAGAAGGATTAGAAGATTCTGGAAGAGGTTAGTGGTCTTAAGGAAACTGGCCAAGTTTTGGGCAAAAAATAAATAAATAATTTATTTTGGAATTTTTGGTCAATTTATTAATTAAATAATTAATAAATAAGGAGATAATGTTTAAATAAGATTTAAACATTTTTGGGAGGGATTCCTTAATTAAATATTTTTAATTAAGGTAAAGGGATTTAATGAAATAAAAAGAAATAAATAAATTAAATTAATTAATTAACAAATGATGATGTCATCAGGGATTTTTCAGAAAATAAAAAATATTTTATTTTCTAAAAGATTTTTTAGGTGTCTACAGAAGATAAGTTTGATCATCTCGAGCATTATATTGGAGGATAAGTAAAAATGGGAAATGATACACCATATATGGTAAAAGTAAAAGGATCAATATTCCTGGATGATAGAATTAGATGTGACAATGTATACTGGGTAAAAGGACTTAACTACAATTTTTTGAGTGTAGCTTAGCTAGATAACTCAGTGTTATCTCTATTTTGAGCATTAAACATTTTCATTACTATCATGGTTAATTAGTCAATAATCTATGAACACCAGTCAGTAAAAGAAAGTACTTTAAGATATTCAGGCTAGTCGGTTAGCTACACAAGTGTATACACTAAGTTATCTCAAGGCAGCTAAGAAATAGAGTATTTTTATCGATCAATAGTATACACCGATACTAAGCACAGTAAACACCAAGAAGACTAGACACTGAGCACCAATGTAATCACCAAATAGTATTTATAGTGTTTACCGAGGAAGGAAAAAAATGGCACAGTAATAAAAAATGAGACATTTATCTATGCAGACAGTTACAATAGAATCACAAATTGTTTTACCAAGATTGAGAAATATTTCTTGTTGATACAATAATTAAATGTAATGATTATCTTTATGTAATTGATAAATCTAGGTTAATTTTGTACACTGTATATCTTAGGGTTTTCTCTAAGATATTGTAACCTAATTTTGTTAACCGGTATAAGTAGTATGCTATATAAATATAATTCATATCATTTTTTAATATGTAATGGAGTGAAGAAGTTCTTGAAGCATCAAGCTGACTTCAAGATATCTATTTACAGATAGAGAAGAGAATAATACAAAGACAATCAGATTAAATAGAATCAGAAGGCTACTAAGCATATCAGAGTTAAGAAGAACATAGAAAAAGGTGATATCTATTCAGTATTTTATAGAGATGTATCAGACAAAGTTGAAATGTTGTTTTTCACATACTATCTATTATTTTCTAATCATTGTAATAGAGAAACTCAAAATCTCTTAAGAGAGTAGACCTAACAGTCTTTATGTAAATCTCTTTATCGAGTCCACACTCAAGAAGTGTTGTTGAAGTCCTATAACTAGGTATATCTAGTCAATCTAAATTGTTACTCCTAATAGGGTAAGATCATCAAAAGTGATCACAACTTGTAACCATAATAGGCATACTTTATTTACTGCAGTAGTGAAGAGTTTTTGGGTGTCACCCCCCCTATAGTTTTTACCTTCTAACAAGGGTTTTTGCATAACCAAAATACTTTTGTTATGTGATTGATTAGTTGTTGATTTCATGCTATTTACTTTTGCAAAGTTAATTGAATGAATGATGCATACAATGGATATAAGCTAGAAACAAGTTACTAATGTTTACTGATTAAGTTGTGAGAATTTAAAGTTTTTGAGGGAACTGATTCACCCCTCCCCTCTCAGTACCCTATCTCTCCATCCCAAAAATTAGTATTAGAGCTCAGATCTCTTATTAGATGGTTTAACCAATGGAGAGTAAAGATCTAACCATGGAGAGATACAAGTTGGATAAGACAATAAAGAATCAAAATATCTAGATGTAGATGTTCATTGAACAGTATAAGAAAGCTAAGGATACACTGAAGAAGTTACTGGCTCAGAGAAAGAACTTGGCTTTTATGGAGAATGATTCTAGTTATCATGAAGAAGAGATTGATGATCCATTTGAAAATATAGGATCTAGTTCAGGAAGTATTTCTGATAGTTCTGAAAGTGAAATCTCTAATTTGTCTGAAAAGAATCTTCACCTAATTGAACAAGTGAAAGCCCTATAGATCTATCAAGAATCATAGATGGTGAGAATGATAGATGTAATGAAAAATGCTAGACAAGCTGAGCAAGAAAGGAATCTAGTTGTTGAAGACCAAAGACAGATAACTAAACAACTTAAAATAAAAGAGACTAAGATACAAAGACTCACTGAACACCATTTTGAAATATCCAATCAGATGATGATTGTAAACAAGGAGGTCAACCAAGTAAATGGTGAATTAACAAGAAAACTTAACGATATTGGAACACTTAGGGAAGAGACTGAGAAATTGAGAAATGAAAAAAAGACACAAGTGCAACACAATGAAATGATGAAAATGGCTGAAGATAGTTCTAAGAAGATTGATGTTTTTTTGACTAATCATAGAAGATTTGGAAGTAAAGTTGGATTAGGCTACACTGGTGAAGGAGAATCATCCAAGAAAGTTGAAAAAATGAAAAACAATCAAAATCAAGTACCTAAGACACTATCATGCTATCATTGTGGAAAACCAAGACATACTTCAAATGTTTGTAGAAGAAAAGCACAAGGTAAACCTCAAGTCACTCTTAAGTTTAATGGTTATTATTATTACTGTGGTAAATTTGGTCATCTATCATAGGAGTGTAGAACTAAGTTAAACAAGGTTCCTAATGATCATACCATGGAGAAACTCTGTTATACTTGCAATAAACATGGACACACTACACAAGAGTACAAAGCTAAGATGAAGTAAGTGTGGACACCAAAACAAATGAATAAACCCTATCAACCAAAGAGACAAGGTAATGCTTATGTTTGGGATTACAACACATGGGTTGACTACACAACATGTGTTAGATATGGACACATTGTAGAAAATTGTATGAGGAAGAGATGGGCTAGAAAATCATGAAGCTAGACAAACATTGGAATGACATGCTTACATTTTCATAAGGTCAGTCATCTAAGAAAGGATTATAGAGACCAAGCACCAGAAGAAGGAAACATATTTAAAAGTGGAAACACTATTGCAGATATCATGAGGATCAGAAACACTATGTGGAGGAAAGCATCAAATGAGAATGTTGAGTCAAGAAATGTAGTTGGTAAAACATCATCCATTGGATTAGGTGACATCGGTGCATCTACTTAAGCTGAAATAGGTATGTATAGAACTGACACTTCAAATTGATCCTATCTTACATACAATTCCCTATATATCCTGAGCACATACCAATTCTGCATGTATTGAGATGCATTATGGTTTATATGTTATGAGCTAACAAAGTCATATAGTTGGTATATGGAAGACCAAGAAAATGTTATCTTTCAGTGAAAGTTAATCAAGGTTAACCGAGTATACATATCAACTAAGTAGTAAAATCATGTATTAATCGAGCTATTGAAAGTTTGCAGTATTCACTGAGTTGAT
Organism: Chamaecyparis obtusa; assembly: GCA_027943335.1. Classification (NCBI taxonomy): domain Eukaryota; kingdom Viridiplantae; phylum Streptophyta; class Pinopsida; order Cupressales; family Cupressaceae; genus Chamaecyparis; species Chamaecyparis obtusa. Next base: position 196,459 of record BSBK01006126.1, on the reverse strand, counting down.
AGTTCTCACCGAGTCGGAAGTAGGTCAAGCATTAATGAAAAAAAATTTTCAAGCGGGAAATTGAAAATGATATAAATACATGGGACACTTGGAACATTTTTCACAAAGAGATTTCAAAGAGAGATTATTTCACAAAGAAAGTTTGAGCTAAGAGAATTCAGAATTATCCAGAGCATTTGTAGATCAAACCAAGCACACTATTCTCACACTCTGATTAATTTGAAACCTCCATCGAGCGTATTTGTCTCATTTTTTGATAACCTAGAATCAATAAAATGGAAGCTACTATAAGAAAATCCAAGATTATAGAAGAGGAAGTAAACCTAATAGTTTCAGATAATTGTGATGAGCCTAACTACAAGGTATACCCCGAAGTTGCATAAAAACCAAATCTAGCGGGAGCTTTTTCTTCTATCCCACCCAGGGTTTTACTTATGGAAGACATATGATCTTATATCCACTACAAGATTGGTGAAATTGGAGATTTCAAAATAGCCACATCATATCGGAAACTTTGTAGTGAGGATGGAACCTTGAAACCTAAATTCAAACAAGTTGAGAAAATAGGTCTCACCTATGCCCTAAATTTTCTAAAGAGAATCAAGATAGAATGGATTAGGGTTGTATTGAGTCATTTTCATGATGGGATTTTCTTGCTAGATGGTCCAGTAAAGGTAAAAAAGAGGATGTTGTATAGGGTTACTAGTTACCCTACTACCGGCAAAGAAAAATCTTTTTCGTAGTGCTTCCTAAGAAGAAATTGAGAAGAACACCGATCCAGCTTGGGATGACCGAGCACTAAAGATTGCTTCAATTGAAGATCCTAAAGTAAAATTTTTAGCACATGTCATCTAATACAAAATCTATCAGTTGAGTAGACTGAATAATGTTCCATGCGGAGCTGTGGACATAGCTTACAAGATGGTTAAGAAAGAAGCACAATTGGACCTTGTCGAGTTACTGCTGAGGTAGATAGAAGAAAATATGAAAACTATAAGGTCAAAAAAGTCAAACACATTTAAGTTTGGTTAACTACTTGTGTGTACATTCTTTTATATTGAGGGATTTTTCCCTTCTATTGGTAATGTCAACTAGTCTACCGGCAAACCCATTATTGTGCAAATCTCTGATATGATGAGTAGTTTGGGAGATAATTTGAACAAAGTTGTAGATGATTACTTTGATTAGTTTAAGATCAATATGAATCTTTGTAGTAGGATCCTTAGCTCACTGGTTGAAAAATATGAAATGGACATATGTTTTCTAGTAGACATCGACCATACATTAATCAAGGTTGTTGAACCAAGAATAAAATGGCTATCCCCCATGGGATATGAGATGGACATTGATTTCACCTCGAATTCAATTAAGACACTACTAGCTACACCAAAGGACAAGAATGCCAAAAGGTTTGGAACCTATGAAGAGGCAAAGACAAGAATAAAAATTGGTCTTGTCATCGGTAAAATTAACAAGAAGTCAAGGAAAATGATGAAGACACTTGTGGAGAAGTTTAGAAATGAATCTAACTCACCCAGTGAGTCACCAGTTGGAACTAGAACCAAAGGTCAATTACTGCTAACTAACAAACTACATGATAGTGATGAAACTAAGTTTGAGAAAGACAAAGATTCAACACTGGTTTCACCCTCTCCAACTTCAAAGAAGAGGTAGATGGAAACATGGTCAAGAGCATAAACAAGGTCATCCACTACAACCTCTCCACCATTGAAAAAGGGAGTTGTGAAAGTACTAAAACCAAAGCTACTACACTAACCAAGACATATACAAAAAGAGGAGCTAAGGTCATAGCTAAGGCACCAAGGAAGAGGAGAAGATTGATTATAGGAAAGGAAGACCTTGAAGATGAAGAAAATGTGCCGATCAATTCATGGTGGTCAGTAATAAGAAAATAAAAATACATGAAGTTATTGAAGATATCATTGAGAATGGTGAACTCACCAATCTAGAACTTAGTTGGTTTGATAACATGTCTACCGAGGATCAAAATAAAATAGAGGAGGTAGTCATCCAGATGATGATATGTTTCAAATGGGTTCCATTGGAATTTTCTAAGCAGCTGCCTAAGGCATTAGAGGAGAGAATAAATTAGAATTGGTCCTATACGTTGGATACTGAAAAGAAAATGAGGGAATAAGTCCTAGTTTTGGAAGTTCCAAATTTATCTCTTGATGAAATTGAAGATTACATGAATACTTACTCTAGGAGATTTAGAGTAAAAGGCCAAGCCATGCAAGTACTAGATGAAAATCTTGTAGATATTGATGAGTCTAGCCAATTCATATGGACTTCCATTACTGCAACAAAAGAGAAAGCTGAAAAGAATGCATTTCTAAATCAGTCTAAGAAGAGACAAAGGTCAAAATGGAAAGGCATCCACATAGATGATGTTGATTAGCCACAAAAGACTGAAGAATAAAATGCATCAATTACTGAGGTGATTGATTCCACCCTTGCTAATGTAGAAATAAGTATTTCATAGGATACACTAGATCTAGTAGAGATCCAAGTTAAGGATAAAAATGAACAAGATGTACTCATTAAGGACATTACTAATGGTGATCCTAATGATAGAGATCAAGATAAAGATGTGACTATTGCACAAGGAAATACACAAGATGAAGGTCCTATTACTGAGCCTGTAATCACATTATTATTGGGTGAATTGCCTATACTAGTGGAGGTAGTAGAAATACTCTCACATGAACAACCTGAAGGCTCACACCTTGAGTAGCCAAAGGATACAATAGGGGAATAAGGAGTAAAGATAATAGTAGACACAAATAATCTTGAAGAAAAGGAGGTAATAGAGACATAAACAAATGGTCGAGATGACCCTAAAGTAACTAAGGCCACTATACTAGACACTACATCAGAAGCTCCATCTCAGTCAACAGACACACAAGTTACCAAGGAGCAAAAGAAAGAAGATATAATGTCAACCTGGTAGGATACATAAAGTTCTGAGGTAAAGGCTATTGTTCCATTCATAAAGAGGTCACCTTAAGAACGTAAAAAGAAGAAAAAGAAGAAGAAGAAAGGAAAAGGGTTGGTCACCCTAGATGAAGTTATTGTTATACTGGAATGTGACCTAAGGAACCTAAGCCCTGAGGAACTAAGAAAATATGGGGACCTGTGTACAAGGAAAGTAGCACAAGAAAAATTGAAATTAGGGTTTAAAAGAAAGGAAATCCTTGAAAATGTAAGAGACATCTTACAACAAGTCATACAAGAGGTACATATAAATGAAGATAAACCTATAATGGAGAAAATTTCTACACTTGTTGAGTAAATAAATACCTCAGATATAGAAGAAGAAAATAGAATAGAAGAAAGGGCAGAATCTAAAATATAGAATAAACTCATAGAAAAGATCAACCAAGAAGTGGTAGTAAATAAGGTAAATTTATCTGAGGTAATAGTTGACATTCAGTCTATTACTCAGTTAATTACTTAAATTTTGGTAAAGTTATGCACTATGGAGACATTCACTGCTGAGGTTAGTGAAAAGATAAAACAACTAGATACTGAGATCCAAGCTAGTGCATAGGCAACATTAACTGAGCCTCAAGCATTTTCCAAGCACATCTTGAAAGTTCAAGAACTCAGGTAGTTAAGAGCGGATCTCAGGAAGCAAGAAGAGAGTATAAGTGACCAAGTCACAAAATTGCAAACCGAGTTGCTTCCCTATCTAATCTTTTTTGAGAAATATATAGTCAAGGCACAAACTCTTATTGCAACACCAAAAATTTCTATGTTGGACAACATTTTTGACATGCATGCACAAGTTTGTCTTGAGCACATTTCTCTCACCAACTTGAAAGAGGAATGGAAAAACCTCTTGGATTCCTTGAAGAAAACCCACAAGCATATTTTTATAAGCTATAAGTATATAATTCTTTCATTTGGAATTAATATCAAAAAGGGGGAAAACATGTATATGCCCAATATGTAAATAATGTTAAGTATGGTACACATTGCTGGGAGTATGCACCAAGGGGGACAACTTGTATATAAATAGAAAAATTTGATGAACAAAGGTACTTATGTATATATGGCAGAGATAGAATAAATTTTGAGACACAAGGTCTATATAAATTCAAGGTTTTGATACTAATGCCAAAGGGGGATATTATTATCTCTATTTTGAGTATTAAAGGTTGTCATTAGTATCATGGTTAATCAGTCAGTAATATATGAACACCAGTGGGTAAAAGAAAGTACTTCAAGATATTCAAGCTAGTCGGTTAGCTACACAAGCCTATACACAAAGTTATCTCAAGGCAGTGTCGAGAAACTAAAGTTGTAGTTCTAACCAAGCAATAAAGTAGTTTTACCAATCATTAGTATAAACTGATACCAAGTGTAGTAAACACCAAGAAGACTGGACATTGAGCACCAGTGTAATCACCAAGCATGATTTACAATGTTTACCAAGGAAGACAAAAAATGGAATAGTAATAAAAAATGGCACATTTATCTATGCAGAAGGTTATAATAGAATCACAAAACATTTTACCAAGATCGAGGAACATTTATTATTGATACAATCATTAAATGTAATGATTATCTTTATGTAATTGATGGATCTAGGTTAATTTTGTACATCGTAGATCTTAGGATTTTCTCTAAGATATTGTAACCTAATTTTGTTAAGCGACATAAGAAGTATGCTATATAAATGTAATTCATATCATTTTGTAATAAGTAATGGAGTGAAGGAGTTCTTGAAGCATCAAAAAAACTTCAAGATATCAGTTTACAGATAGAAAAGAGCATAATATAGAGATAATCAGATTAAGAAGAATCAGGAAGCTACCTAGTAGATCACAGTTAAGATCGACACATAAAAAGATGATATATATTTAGTATTTTATAGATCTATATTAAACAAAGTTGAGTTATCAATTTGCACATACTATCTATTATTTTCTAATCACTGTAATAGAGAAATTCAAAATCTCTTAACAAAGTAGACCTAACAGTCTTTATGTAAATCTCTTTACCGAATGTACACTCAAGAAGTTTTATTGAAATCCTATAACTAGGTAGATCTAGTCAATATAAATTGTTACTCCTAATAGGGTATGATCATTAGAAGTGATCACAACTTGTAGCCCTATTAGGGATACTTTATTTACTATAGTAGTGAATAATTTTTAGGTGTCATCCCCACCGCATTTTTTACCTTCTAACAAGGCTTTCTGTGTAACAAAAATAATTGTGTTATGTGATTAATTATTTTATTGATTTCATGCTATTTACTTTTGAAAAGTTAATTGAATGAATGATGCATAAAATGGATATAAGCTAGAAAAAAGTTACTACTATTTACTGATTAAGTTGTGAGAGTTAATATTTTTTGAGGGCACTTATTCACCCCTCCCCTCTCAATACCCTATCTCTCCATCCCAACACTCAGGTCACCGAGTTGCATTTGAGAGAAAGAATGTGAAAATATATGATGAAAAGGGAACACTTGTTTGCACTAGAGGACAATCAATAGGTAATTTATTCTATCTTGATAATGCTGAGAATTATTGTTTCCTGATGAAAAATGAGGATGTGTGGTTATGGTATAAGAGTTTATCTCATGTAAATTTTGATAACATGATTAAAATAAGTAGAAATAGAAAAGTTAGGGGATTTCCTAAACTTGAAAAACCTGATCATGTTATGTGTCATCAATGTCAGAAAGGAAAGATGACCAAATCTAGATTTTAAAAGTAAGGACTATTCATCTAAAGGAATTTTGAACTTGGTTCACACCAACTTATGTGGTCCTATGAGAACTCAAAGCTACTATGGTGATAGATACTTTATTTTTTTTTTTGATGACTATACTAGATTAATGGTTGTTATGTTCTTGAAAGAAAAATTTGAGGCATTCAAATTGTTCAAATGGTATAAGGCTATAGTTGAAAAAGAAACTTGTAAATTATTGAACTGCTTAAGGTCTAATAAAGGAGGTGAGTTTTTTTTTTATGAATTCACTAACCTCTGTAATGATCATTGAATCAAAAGGAAATTTTCTATGTCGAGAACGCCACAACAGAATGAAATTTCTGAAAGAAGGAACTGATCAATTATTGATTGTGCTAGAAATTTGATGATTGAGAAAAATGTTGTACAAATATACTGGAGAGAGGTAATTAGCACTGTAGTATATGTCTTGAACCAAGTTCAACTAAAGAAAGACACAAACAATACATCTTATGAGTTATGGTTTGGATACACAATGAGTGTAAGTTATTTCAGAATCTTTGGTAGTAAGTTTTATACTTAAAAAGATGATAGGAATGGTAAATTTAACTATAAATGTGATGAAGGTTTATTCTTAGGTTATTCTACTAAGATTAAAGCTTATAAATGTTTGAATAAGGTTACTAATAGGATGATTAGAAGTGAAAATGTAAGAGTTGATGAGTTTTTTGAAAAGAATGATCAAGAAATCATGAAGGAACCAAAATACTATGGTAGGTTTACTTATGTTGAAGATCTATAATATCTACCAAAACCATAGGTTGAGTCTACCGAGCATTAGGAAAATGCTACTGATGGTCAGAAAATGCAAACTAAGAATAAGGAAGAAACTACTGAGTAGGGAAATGAACCTGAATTGAATGGTGAATAGAGGAGACAATAAGTGCTAGAAAGTTTTTTTAGAAGACACCATCTAGAGAATAGAATGATTGGAGATAAGAAAGTTAGCATGATGACCCAAATTAATTTAAGACAAAACACATGCTTGGTTTGTGAGTGTGAACCAAAAAATGTTATGGATGCACTTGAAAATGAGGAATGGATAAATGTTATGAATGAGGAAATTGAACAAATTGAAAAGAATAAGACATGGACATTGGTACATAGAATGAAAGATAAAAATGTTATTGGTACTAAGTGGATTTTTAGGAATAAATTGAATGAGATTGGAGAAGTTACAAGGAATAAGGAAAGAATTTTTTGCAAGGGATATGCACAAGAAGAAGGTATTTATTATCTTGAAACATTTGCACCTATTGAAAGACTTGAAGGAGTTTTGATACTACTAGCATATGTTGCACATAAGGGATTCAAGGTATATCAAATTGATGTGAAATCATCTTTTCTAAATGGAATTATTGAAGAGGAGGTCTACATAGAATAATCAGAAGGGTTTGTTAATCAAAATCAGAAAGACATGGTATGTAGACCGCACAAACCTTTATATGGATTGAAACAAGCACCAAGAGCACGGTATGAAATACTACATGCTTATCTTATCAGTATTGGATTTGTAAGAACTAGTGAAAACATTAATTTGTATATGAAAGGAGATTCTGATGATAACATTTGATTGTTGAGATATTTGTTGATGATATAGTCTTTGGTGGACAAGATTAGATTTCCAAATCTTTGGCTAATGAAATGTGAAAGGAATTTGAGATGTAAGTGTTTGGAGAGATTAAATTCTTTCTAGGTTTGTAGATTACACAATGGAATGATGGGATTTTCATCACACAATAAAAATACATTAAATAAGTATTGGAAACTTTTTGCAAGGAAGATGAAAAACTAGTTGGAACAATGATGGTCACTGGATGTAAATTGACAAAGGATGATGAATCTACATAGTTAAATCAAAAACTGTATTGATCTATGATTGGGAAAGTGATGCATGTTGTACATAGTAGGCCTGATATTGCACAAAAAGTTGGGATTGTGGAAATATTTTCTACCCATCCTAAAGAGTCACATATGGTTGTAGTTAAAAGAATTTTGAGATACTTGAAAAATACTGAAGAATATGGTTTATAGCATTCTAAGGAAGGCAATTTTGAACAAATAGTTTACACCAATATAGATTGGATTGGAAACATAGATGACCTCAAGAGAGAAACTAGTGGAGAATTATTTTAGGAGGTAGGCTTATAACTTGGACAAGAAAGAAACAATCATGTATCTCTTAGTCTACTGCTAAAGCAGAGTATGTTGTTGTTGCTACAAATTGTTTTAGTGTTGCTTGGATTAGAAAAATGTTGGAAGGAATGAATGAGGTAATCATTGAGTCGATGATTATATATTATGATAACACTACTACTATAAACATTTCGAAGAATCTTATGATGCATCCTAAAAAAGAGTACATATCTATTAAGTATTGCTACTTAAGGGAACAAGTTAAAGAGAAGAAAGTGAAACTAGAATTTGTAACATCTAAGGAACAACTTGTTGATATCTTTACAAATGATGTAAGAGCATCTCGGGTCCTTGGAAATCCTATGTTACCAAAAACAATTTGGAGGTTGTCTATGTTGCTCAGTTTTTTCTTTGACTGAGTTGGTCAGTTTCCTTTGGGTACCAAGTGTGGTCGGTTATCTCATGGGTGGTTGGTTATTTCACTTGCACTTGGCATTGCCTGTCTGCTACTCAGTTATCTTGCTCATCTACTGGTTTAGTTTTAGTTCTTGTTGTGGCTGACTTGTGCATTTATATCAGATCATGGATATAATGTTGGAATCCATCATTGGCAAGTGTGTAGTTCTAGATTTGACCATTCCTTCTATTAATTGTGGATTTGAAGGCCAACCTAGCTCGGTAGCTTCTTGTATAAATGTAGTTGTTGGTTTAGAGTTTACGGGGCAATTTTGCTAATAGTAGTTAGATAGGAGTTGGTAGAAGATAGAAGTAGAGATTTTGACAGATCCTCACATGTTTGAGGTGATGAAGGGTGCTCCCCTTAATACCACAAACACATAATAGAAATAGAGAAACAACAACAATATGCAAGAATAGAAAATAGGCTTCTTATTATCTCCATAAATGTGGAATTACAAACTTTCAAAATTACAATATGCAAAGCCACATGAGCATTCTCTTACAATATTCTATAGGAAAAAGCCTTGAATCAATACCCAAATCTACTACCCAGAACTATCTTGAACTACCTAAGACAACACTACAGCCTTCCTTATATAGGCAATTTTCCACTGCCTGGGAAGAGTCCAAAATTTTTGGCCAACAAGGCCGACCAAACTTAGAATTATTTTATTTTACAATTTATTACATCAAAGTTGGCTCAAAATAAATTTTGAAACCCAAATATAAACTTTGAAGGAAAATCATTTTTTTCTATTTCAGGTGACCCAACTTCCTAAGACCATAAGTCATCGCCAGTTGACCCGATTGACTATTATAACCCCATTCCAGAATGGCCATGAAGCACTCTACAAGATTGACTTTCACAAGTGCCTATCACCCAAATTCTCAAGCTCATCGAGGGCCTCTAAAGCCTTCAAAGCTGAGTTTAAAGTTTCTGTACCCTATGGCCAATACCAAAAATCTTCAATATCTACAAAGCTAGACTTGATCTATCAATGAAATTTTATTGGTAGGTTGATATGACCAAAATAAACCTCCAGGGAAGAAATCAAAACATTCTAAGATTAGATGACCAACTTACTAAAAATAGAAAGTTTTCACAAATAGCTACTCTACACAAGATAGCCCTTATTGAATACAAAAATAGAAATATTTTTTTTGGGTGATGCACGACTGCTCTTACACCTAGGATACTCCTGCATTAGACACCCAGGGAAATTTGAGAAGTGACTCTGTCACAACTCAAGTGTGCAAAGGAAAACCAAGATGGTTAACCTCCTCCTTCATCAGCCATGATGAATCTTCAATAGGTCATCCTTTCCATTTGACCAGATATTCTTCATATGTCTTATTCCTTGTGCTTCTGCCAACACAACTATCTAGTATGTCCTCAATCTCCTTGGTAGCTAAAATAGTTGATGGAATACTCCACTGTGTCACGATGATCTCATCTTTAATACCTCCTTCATGATACTCTGTCAAATCTAAAATGTTAAATACTAGTGAAATATTCAGCTCAGTAGGCAATTCTACCTCATAGGCATTTCCTGAATCACACTTCTTCAGTATCTTACATGGCCCAAACTTCTTCATTTTCAACTTGTTATATGTACCAACTAGAAATCTCTCCTTCAGCAAATGAACCATGACTTCATCTCCAACCTGAAATTCCTTATGCCTCCTTTTCTCATCTACCTTAGCCTTATACTACACATTCATCTTGGTAATATGCTTCTTCATCTCCTCATGGATGTTCTTCAAATGTTCTGCAAAATCCTCAGCTTCAACACTACTTATTTCTTCTTTATCTATCTTCCTCAAATCAAATGAATTTCTAGGACTACTTCCATATACGATCTATGGATGATGTGATGAACTAAACTTCATATCTGTCTTCAACTCTTCACTTTCTGCTAGTGTCATTCTATGTGCTACCTTATTTGGAAAACTAGCACTTGGAATCAAGTCCATCTGATGACTGATCTTTCTTACTGGTGGTAATCCATCAGGCACATTATTAGATATAATATCTTGAAACTCATTCAATAATTCTACAAGTTCTATAGGTACATATTCTATTCCCTCTTTCCCAACCTTTGGAATTAAGGTAAAACACATATGCTCATGCCACATACCATCTGAGAAATTTCCTCTATCAACAAAAGTTATTTTTGCATTACCACATACCTTTTCTTCAGTCTCCTTCAATGGTTTTAGCTTATGCCACACTCCATCCTTCATTAGGGAATAGGTATTTGTACGACCATCATGTACACCACATCTGTCAAACTACCATGACCTACCTAAAAACATATTGCATGCATCCATATATATGATATCACATAGTACCTCATCTTGGTACCCACCGATCTTGAACTTCACTAGGCATTGTTCACTGACCATGACCTTATGGTCATCTTTCACCCAAGAAACCTGATATGGATGTGGATGTTTCTACCTCTTGAGCTTCAACTTTATCACCAACTCTTTTGACACCAAATTATCAGTACTACCACTATCAATAATCACATCACAACTTTTACCTTCACAATTGCACCTAGTGGAAAACAAGCTCCTCCTTTGCTCAGGTTCATTCTCACCACTTAGCAGGACTCTTATGTTGATTAGTGTTTCTCCTCCTTCAGCACTTTCAGAATTTGATGATTCGACATCCTCATTTACATGTGCAACTCTAGCCTGGCCTTGATTCCTCCTATCTATCCTTCCTTGGCATTGAGGACATTCAAATCCTCTATGACTTTCTTGTCGAAAGTGAAAACATGTTCCATAGAAGCCTCCTCTTCCAAATCCTTGTCCTCTTCCTCTTCCTCTCTAATTTCTATTATTCTGATCATGGAAACAATTGAAATTATCTCCTCTCTGATTTTGAATATTACTAGCCTCATCTTTATTTTTTAGATCTTCATTTTTATCTCCATATGACCATCCACTAGATCTTCCATCACGACCTCTTCTGCTTTGTCTGTTCTAAAACTTCTTGTTTAGCTTTTCCTCCACTTTTAGGAAAAACTGGTATGCCTCTTCAATATTGTTCATTTGAACTAGATTCAATTCTTCCTAAATGCTTGGCCTTAACCCATTAAGGTAACGCACAAATTTCTCCTTGTCAACTTCCACATGGCCTATTTTGATGAGGATTCGATAGAATTCCTCTGTATACTCCTGAACAAATCTTTCCGCTTGCTTCAAACTTTTCATTTTCTTTAGTAGGTCAAGCTCATAATCAATAGGGATGAACTATCACTTCAATTTATCCACCATCTGCCCCCATCGTGTGATTTTATCCTTTCCTCTTTGATTCCACTCTAACTGAATCTCTTGCCACTAGATCTTCGCATGACCTTTCAGTCTGGCCTTCATGAATTTGACCCTATCAGGATCCTCAATATCTTCATACTTAAAATATTCCTCACTTTCATTGATCTAGTGGATCAACTCCTCTAGGTTAAGATTCCTTGAAAATGTAGGAACCTTGATCTTAGGTCTTTTCCTGATCTTGGAAATTTCCTGAAAAAGTCTTTCTTCTTCCTGGTTCAAAATTTCACCTTCTCCTTCTTGATCTTCTCCTTCTTGATCTTCTTCTTCGACTTCATCCTCGCTTTCATCTCTGACATTAAGATTCATTCCTCTATGAATCTCCTCTTGTAATTCTCGCACTTGTCTCTAGAGTGCTCTAACCTCAGGTGTTACAACACTAGTTCTTCCATCACGTTCCCTTTGTGGAGGCATTTTTCATGATTCTTATTGAAAACCTAACCATGGTCCTGGTGAAAACTACCTCATAGTGGATGATCTATTTACATAGAAACCCTAATCCATGGTCTTGGTGTAAACTACCTCACAATCGGTGATTTGTTTACACAAAAACCCTAACCCATGGTCCTGGTGCAAACTACCTCACAATCAGCGATCTGTTTACACAAAAACCCTAACCCATGGTCCTGGTGCAAACTGCCTCACAATTGGTGATCTATTTACACACTTAGGAACTCTTGCTCTGATACAACTTGATGAAGGGTGCTCCCCTTAATACCACAAACACATAATAGAAATAGAGAAACAATAATAATATGCAAGAATAGAAAATGGGCTTCTTATTATCTCCACAAATGTGGAATTACAAACTTTCAAAATTACAATATGCAAAGCCACATGGGCATTCCCTTACAATATTCTATAGGACAAAGCCTTGAATCAATACCCAGATCTAATACCTAGAACTATCTTGAACTACCTAAGACATCACTATAGCCTTCCTTATATAGGAAATTTTCCATCACTTGGGAAGATTCCATAATTTTTAGCCAACAAGGCCGACCAAACTTAGAATTATTTTATTTTACAATTTATTACATCAAAGTCAACTCAAAATAACTTTTGAAACCCAAACAAAAATTTTGAAGGAAAATCATTTTTCGCTATTTCAGGTGACCCAATGTCCGAAGACCATAAGTCATTGCCAGTTGACCTAATTGACTATTATAACCCCATTCTGGAATGGCCACAAAGTGCTCTACAATCTTGAGTCATGCAAGCTCTTGTCACCCAAATTCTCAACCTCATCTAGGGCCTCTAAAGCCTTCAATACTGAGTTCAAAGTTTCTGTACCCTATTGCCAATACCAAAAATATTCAATATCTACAAAGCTATACTTGATCTATCAATGAGACTTTATAGGCAGGTTGATATGACCAAAATGAACCTTGAGGGAAGAAATCAAAACATTTTGAGATCGGATGACCAACTTACTCAAAATAGAAAGTTTCCACAAATAGCTGCTCTATACAAGATAGCCCTTATTGAATACAAAAATAGAAATAATTTTTTGGGTGATGCAAGATTTCTCTTACACCCAAGATGCTCCTGCATCATGAGGAAATATGTGATTCATTATAATATCTAGCCCTAACTAGGAAGGCCTTATATCCTGGCATGTATGGTTCTATTTGATGATAATATATGAAAGAGCTAGCATTCTCTCTCACTATTGTTTTTTGTTGCTTGCACATGTGCTGGGAAGGCTTGGATCATTAGGGTGTGCCATTGTTTGACCCCTCTTGCTCCTGGCCTTGCATCAAGTGGTATCAAAGTGAGGTGAGATCTTTATCTAGTTCTATGGATCTAGGTTTGTAGGTTCCTCTTGAAGCCCTAGTTGATTGTTGCACGATAGCAGATTGTGATCTGACTTGCAATTGTAGAGGGTTGTCAATATGGTTCATGGGAGGTGAGATGCAGATCTAGGATTGGTAGATATGCTAAGGTAAATTTTTGCTAGCTTAGAAGTTGTTGAAATGGCCCAAAGAAGAGGTAGACATCTTGAAGATGTTAGTGATGATGAAGTTTGAAGAAGAATATGCTATTATGGATCAAGGTGAAGAAAGATTTTTGAAGGCTTTGACAAGTCTAAAGTCAACACCACATTTGAATCCTCTTGAGTATGGTGGAAAGCTAGATTGTGATGAATTGGTTGACTGGATCATCGAGATGAAAAAATACTTTGAATATGAAAACATTCTCAAGGATAAGAAGGTGAAGATTGAAAGGAAAAAGTTGAAAAGTCATGCATCCTTATGGTGGGAACATCTACAATTGGATAGGAAGTGGAAAGGAAAAGACAAAATCAAGGTATGGAGTAAAATGGTGAACAAATTGAAAGGAAAGTTCTTACCTTGTGATTATCAGATTAACCTAGTTTGGTGAATGAAAAGTTTGAGACAGAAAGATAGCTTGATAAAAGAGTATACTGAGGAATTCTATAGATTAGATATTAGATCTAGATATGATGAAGATGATGAGGAAAGAATCGGTAGATACCTGAATGGTTTGAGAGTTTCCATCCAAGAGGAAATTAGTATGGTCAAGTTCGAGAACATTGAAGAGGCTTATCAATTTTCTTTGAAGGCCGAGGATAAATTGAACAAGAGACATGAGCAAAGACAAAGAGGTCAAGGTGGTAGATTCCCTAGAGGAAGAGGTAGATATAATGGTGAAAATGATATATCTAAACCAAAAAAGACAAATTTGGACAAAGGCAAGACCGAGTGGAAAGGTGAAAGTTCATCTAGAGGTAGATGTGGTAACTATTGAGGTAGTTATGGTAGAGGAAGTTTCTGAGGAACTTGTTACAATTGTCAAGAAGGACATAGATCTTTTGAATGTACATAGGCTAGTAAAAAGGTAGGTAGTAGTAGAAATGCTTTGGTGCAAGAAGAATCACTGAATGAACCTAAGAAATAAAATAACTTGATGGTAAGGAGAGCACTATGGAATGAAAGTAAAAAGGAATATCCAGTAAGGAAAAGTTTGTTCAAGACGAAATGTAGAGTTTATGACAAAGTTTGTAAGGTAATCATTGACAGTGGTAGCTTAGAGAATCTGGCATCTGAAGAGATGGTCACAAAATTATAGTTGGAAAGGTTGGTACATCTAAAGCCCTATTAGATTTCATGGATTAAAGATGAGCATACACTCCTGGTAAGTAAACAATGTTATGTGAATTTCAAGATTGGAAAATACTATGATAAGGTTTTATGTGATATCATGCCTATGGATTATTGTCATATTTTGTTGGGTAGACCTTGGCAATATGATAGACATGCTATATATGATGGGAGATTAGATATGTATACTATTGTGGCTCATGGAATGAAACAAATCTTGTTACCATTGATGGAAGAACATGTTAGTAATGTTTTCACATCTGTGAAAGTTTTTTTGATGGAAGGAAGAAAGTTTGTTAACTCTTTGAAGAAGAATGATGTATGTTTTGTTGTGATCCCTAACAAACTAAGTAAGAAAATAGAGGATAATGTCCCTGAGGAGCTTGATAAGTGATGCAGAGCCAAATGGATTTTCTTTGAAGGAACTTCTCTAGTCCTCCAACCTAGGATCACACTCATGAAACCACCCACTTTTGAGACCTATTAATGGTAAATCAATCTTCAAGACTGATATCTCTTCCACAAGGGTCCACATACTAAGCACACTCTCTTAACTTAACCACCCATTCACATTCAGTTTGATGTTATGACTGTCCTCAAATCCATTCACTTCCTTCAATAATATATCAACTAAGATTATATCCTATGGATCCACCTCTCCACTTTCATAAGAGGAACTCCTGATAATCCCTTGCAACATCTAATCCACACGTAGACTTGAAACCAAACCAATTTTCCCCTCTACACCTTAAGACAACAACTCTGCTCTTTGTGGGACAACCATGCAAAGCATCCTCCCACTTTGTGTCTCCCCACTCCTCACCATTGAAAGTAGGTACCTTAGTATTCTCCTACACTATGCTCGGGATATCTAGAAGCTCTCCAAACATATCAAGTTTCTATTTATCCATTCAAAACAATCTTGGAAATAAATACTTAAGAAAACACCTCCTTGCTATCTTCTTAACATACTTGTAGATAGAGGTTCATAACTTTTGAACCAGAAAAAAAAAATCCTTGATCACTCTGGTGAGGATGGGCATAAGTAGCTCTATCAAAATATATCCAAAGTACATCAAAATCCAACAGTTGGTTAGAAATATATTGCCCCCACACTGAGGGTCAGTTTTTTGAGATAGTTATTATTTGATTTCAGTGCTTCTTTCTCAATGCACAAAAATTGATGGTTTTGACTTACAATAAAGCTTTAAACTTAACACCTACACAAAGAATGTATTCAAATTTTACTCAATATTTACAAAGACTATGCGTAGTCCGTATAATAGGGAATTCTCTCATTGCATTCTGTTCAATCTCTCATGTAATGACTCTTAAAAAACCTAAAATAAACCTCCTAGACTTTCTCCAACTCATCAAGATTGGTTAGAACCCTAAACACAACCTTCTAGTTGAGTTATGGAGTTTCCCTTCATTCTTGCAATTGACTATTACAATTCAATGTTTATATTTGTTTCCTTATCACAAAGGACTCCTTAACAATTTTAATCTTTTGAGTTTGGCCTTCTAGTAATTTAATACCATTTCCAAAATCCTAGAAACATTAAAGACCTAAACTCAATCCTTCAAACCTCTACATTTAGCCTTTTCGGCTATATTTTCCAATCTTGAGAGTTTGTTCAAAATACTAAGAAAATGTCTTTATTAGCCCCTTACAATAACATTATGATCTTATTGATCATGTTGACATCATGAAAACCATTTGATTTGATCTCCTTGTGATCTTCATGAGGATCTCATGGTCAAAGAAGTGACCCCCTTGTCTTCATGAGTTGCACTGCATGATAGTCCTGGGGTGGAAAAGAATCCAAGTTCCTTGCATTCGATGACCTTTTTTTCTTGTTTTCCAATTCATGAGGATTGAGTGTTTATGACCTATAGCAAAAACATATTGGATCTCTTGGACCTCCTTGTACCTAAAATAAAAAATGTGGTACTTGCACCAAGTACTCCACCATGCATCATTCATCACTAGGTGGGTACATTGATCAACCATGGGGCCATCAACATGAGACCCCTGCAATCCTACAAAAAAAGAGTTATAAAAATATAATCTCGTCACTTCTTCATGCACCAAAACATAAGTTTGGTTCAACACTCTATCCTTTGTAAGAACCATCAATGGGTCTGCCACTTTTTAATGTGAGATGCCTTTTTTTTTACATCCTCTATATGACATATGACTATCCCAACTTGAGTATCCTTGTCATTTGCATGACTCATAGCCCTGCTACTTTCAGCAACATCCTCTACAAACTTCTTCTCACAATCTTCATGACCCCATCCACCATGAGATTCATCCACTACCATGTGCTGCTTAGTCTTTGCTATCAAATCTGATTACTCCTCTTGTCCTACCAATGGACAACTCTACACTTTGTCTTCAACTAGGACCTCTATTTGATCCTCATCTTCACCTATCTCTTCAAGATACTTCTACTCCAAAGCATCTCCACGTATCATATCTGATTCAGCACTAAAAACCTCTACAACATCTGGAATATTATTTTTAATAGGTGCTTGGTCATCTTGGTGTTGTTTATTCAAGAACTCATCTCTCTTTTCTTTCTCTATGAGTTCTTCCATCATCTTATTGGTTTCTTGTATCTGGGCTTCATTTTCTTCTATTCTTTTCTTTAGGTTTATAATCTCTTCTAGTGCTTGGTTTCTTGCTTCCTCATTCTTTCTTGCTTCTTCTTTCTTTCTTTCTTTCTTCTTCTTTCTTCTTTTTGCTTGCTTGCATAAGCTTTCTAGGCTTTGTATGCCTCATAAATTACTCTCTTCTTTTTTCAAATACATCTTGACTATCTTTACCAACTAGAAGGATCTACTTCCTTTCTTTGATAACACTTGATGCAAAGCCAAATGGATTTTCTTGTGAAGGAACTTCTCTAGTCCTCCAACCTAGGATCACACTCATGAACCCACCCACTTTTGAGACCTATCAATGGTCAATCAATCTTCAAGACTGATATATCTTCCACTAGGCTCAACATACTAAGCACACTCTCTTAACTTAACCACCCATTCACATTCAGTTTGATGTTCTGACTGTCCACAAATCCATTCACTTCCTTCAATAATATATCAACTAAGATTATATCCTATGGATCCACCTCTCCATTGTCATAAGAGGAAATCTTGACAATCCCTTACAACATCTAATCCACACTTAGAATTGAAACCAAACCACTTTTCCCCTTTACAGCTTAAGACAACAACTCTGCTCTTTGTGGGACAGCCATGCAAAGCATCCTCCCACTTTGTGTCTATCTACTCCTCACCATTGAAAGTAGGTACCTTAGTATTGTCCTACACTATGCTCAGGATATCTAGACCTTCTCCAAACATATCAATTTTCCAGTTATCCATTCAACACAATCTTGGAAACAAATACTCAACAAAACACCTCCTTGCTATTTTCTTCACATACCCGTAGACAGAGGTTCATAACTTTTGAACTAGAAAAAAAAATCCTTGATCTCTCCAATGAGGATGGGCATAAGTAGCTCTACAAAATCATATCCAAAGCACATCAAAATCCAATGGTTGGTTGGAAATATATTTCCCCCTCAATGAGGGTCAGTTTTCTAAGACAATTATTATTTGATTTCGGTGCTTCTTTCTCAATGCACAAAAACTCACGGTTTTGAGTTATAGTAAAGCTTTAAACTTAACACCTGCACACAAAATGTATTCAGATTTTACTCAATACTTATAAAGACTATGTGCAATCTGTATAATATGGAATTCTTTCATTACATTCTATTCACTCTCTCACGAAATAAACCTCCTAGACTTTCTCCAACTCATCAAGATTGGTTAGAACCCTAAACACAACCTTCTAGTTGAGTTATGGACTTTCCCTCCATTCTTAAAATTGACCGTTATAATTCAATGTATATATTTGCAAAAATTATCACAAAGGACTCTTTAACAACTTTAATCTTTTTATTTTGTCCATCTAGTAATTCAATACCATTTCAAAAATCCTAGACACATTAAAGACCTAAACTCAATCCTTCAAACATCTACATTTAGCCTTTTTGGCTATATTTTCCAATCTTGAGACTTTTCTCAAAACACTTAGAAAATGGATTTATTAGCCCCTTACAATAACATTATGATCTTATTGATCATGTTGACATTATGAAAACCATTTCCTTTGATCTTCTTGTGATCTTCATGAGGATCTCATGGTCAATAAAGTGACCCCCTTGTCTTCATGAGGTGCATTGCACCAATAAGTTCCTCACAAAGTATAGTGATATGATTTTTGATAATGTACCTAATGGTTTGCCACTAAAAAGAATCATTGATCATTGTATGGATCTAATGCCTGGAGCTAGTTTATTGAATAAGCCACCTCATTGGTTGACACCTATCGAGAATCAGGAATTGAACCGATAGATTCAAGAGTTGCTGGAGAAAGGTTTGATTAAAGAGAAAGTTTGAGTCCTTATGTAGTACCTACTATATTGGCATCAAAGAAGAATGGAGAATGGAGAATGTGTACTGATTCCATAGAAATCAATAAGATAATAGTGAAGTGTAGATTTCCTATACCATGATATAATGGACAGTTTGATTGGAGAAAAGTATTTCACAAGGATTGATTTCAAAAGTGGGTATCATTAGATCAAAATCAGAGAACATGATGAATGGAAGACTTCTTTCAAGATAAAAGAAGGTTTGTATGAGTGGTTGGTTATGTCTTTTGGTTTAACTAATGCATCGAGTACTTTTATGAGGTTGATGAATGTAGTTTTGAGGAAATTCTTGGGTAAATTTATGATTGTATATCTTGATGATATTCTGATATTTAGTAAGACTAGAGAAGAACATTTGTTTCATGTTAGACAAGTTTTGCAGAAATTGAAAGAGGAGAAGTTGCTGATAAATCTAAAAAAGTGTTCATTCATGAAAGAAGAGATTGTGTATTTTGGATTTTTATTTCAGCTGATGGTTTGAAGATGGATCCTAAAAAGATTGAGGCTATTTTGAATTGTCCTACACCTATCAATGCTAGTGAGGTAAGATCATTTCATGGTTTGGAAAGTTTTTACTAAAAGTTCATAAGGAATTTCAGTTCAATTTGTAATGTTATGACTAAGAGTATGAGAGGAGACAAAAGAGAATTCAAGTGGACACATGGAGCTGATAAAAGTTTTGAGACTGTGAAGTAGAAGGTTGCTGAATTACCTATTTTGGAATTACCTAATTTTAGTAAAGTATTTCAAGTAGAATGTGATGCAAGTTGAAGTGCAATTGGAGCTGTGTTGATTCAAGAAGGTAAAACTATTACTTTCTTTAGTGAAAAGTTGAATGCTCCTAGAAGGAAATATTCTATGTATGATCAAGAATTCTATGCTATTGTTCAAGCACTAAATAAATGGGGACATTATTTGATACCAAGTGAATTTGTGTTGAATACGGATCATATGACTTTACAATATTTGGGTAGTCAAAATAAGTTGAATCAGAGACATATGAAATGGGTTGAGTATTTGCAGAGTTATACATTTATGATAAAGCATAAGAATGGAGTCACTAAATGAGTTGTTGATGCATTGAGTAGAAGAAGATCTTTGATGACCAAGATGAAAATTAAAGTTCTTGGTTTTGATGAGATGAGAGATTCCTATGAGTTTGACCCTGATTCTTCTAAGCCATGGATAAAGTGTAGAGCACCTATTCAAGATCAACAAGACACTAAATGGGATGAATATTTTATTCAAGAAGGTATGTTAATTAAAGGTATTCAGTTGTGTATACTGAGAGGTGATGAAGGGTGCTCCCCTTAATACCACAAACACATAACAGAAATAGAGAAACAACAACAATATGCAAGAATAGAAAATTGGCTTCTTATTATCTCCACAAATGTGGAATTACAAACTTTTAGAATTACAATATGCAAAGCCACCTAGGCATTTCCTTACAATATTCTATAGGACAAAGCCTCGAACTATTACCCAGATCTACTACCCAGAACTATTCTGAACTCCTAAGACAATAATACAGCCTTCCTTATATAGACAATTTTCCACCGCTTGGGAAGGTTCCAGAATTTTTAGCCAATAAGGCCGACCAAACTTAGAATTATTTTATTTTACATTTTATTACATCATAGTCGGCTCAAGATAACCTTTGAAACCCAAACAGAAATTTTGAAGAAAATTATTTTTCCCCATTTCAGGTGGCCCAACTTTCGAAGACCATAAGTCATCACCCGTTGACCCGCTCGGCTATTATAACCCCATTTCGAAAATGCCACGAAGCGCTCTACAGGCTTGACCTACACAAGCACCCATCACCCAAATTTTTGACCTCATTTAGGTCCTCTAAAGCATTCAAAACTGAGTTCAAAGTTTTTGTACCCTACTGCCAATACCGAAAATCTTCAATATCTTCCAATATACCCTTGATCTGGCAATCAAACTTTACTGGCAGACTTATATGACCAAAATGAACCTCCAAGAAAGAAATTAGATCATTCTGAGCACAGAAAAAAATTACCAAAAATAGTAACTTTCCATAAATAGTAGCTCTGCACAGGATAGCCCTTATTGAATTCAAAAATAGACATATTTTTGGGTGATGCAAGATTGCTCTTACACCCAGGATGCTCCTGCATCAGACACCCAGGGTAATTTGAGAAGTGACCCTATCACGACTCAGGTGTGCAGAGGAAAACCAAGATGGCTAACCTCCTCCTTTGTCAGCCATGATGAATCTTCAACAGACCATCCTTTCCACTTGACCAGATATTCTTCATATGTCCTGTTCCTTGTGCTTCTACCAACACGACTGTCCAGTATATCTTCGATCTCCTTAGTGTTTGAACTAGTTGCTGGAATACTCCACTATGCTGCTGTGATCTCATCTTCAACACCTCCTTCATGATACTCTGTCAAATCTGAAATGTTAAACACTGGTGAAATATTCAGCTCACTAGGCAATTCTACCTCATATGCATTTCCTGAATCATGCTTTTTCAGTATCTTACATGGCCCAAACTTCTCCATTTTTAGCTTGTTATATGTACCAACTGGAAACCGCTCCTTCCGCAAATGAACCATGACTTCATCACCAACTTGAAATTCCTTATACCTCCTTTTCTCATCTACCTTAGCCTTATACTATGCGTTCATCTTGGTAATATGCTTCCTCACCTCCCCATGGATGTTCTTCAAGTGTTCTGCAAAATCCTCAGCTTCAGCACTACTTATTTCTCCTTTATCTATCTTCCTCAATTCAGATGCATTTTTGGACTACTTCCATATACAATCTGGAATGGTGATTTACCAGTGCTCCTATTGACAGAATTATTGTATGCAAATTTTGCCTGTGGTAAAATCAAATCCCATCCTGTTGGCTTATCTCCAACCAAACATCTCAGCAAATTTCCCAAACTCCTATTCACCACCTTTGTCTATCCATCAGTCTGTGGATGATGTGATGAACTAAACTTCAAATCTATCTTCAAATTCTTCCACAATGTATGCCAGAAATACCCAACAAACTTAGTGTCCCGATCTGAAACTATAGTCTTTGACAAACCATGAAGTCTCACTACTTCTCTAAAAAAAAATTCTGCTATATGAACAGCATCATTAGTCTTCTTGCAAGGAATGAAATGTGCCATCTTTAAAAATTGGTCAAGTACTACAAAAATTGAATCATGTCCCCGCTGTGTCCTCGGTAAACCAAGAACAAAGTCCATACTGATATCCTCCCAAGGCTTCTCTAGTATAGGTAATGGCTGATACAACCCTGTATTCTGCTTCACTCCTTTCGCCATCTGACATACTCTGCAACTCTGTACAAACTTCTTCACATCTTACTGCAATTGTGGCCAATAATAATTCTCACCAACCAAAGCAAGGGTTTTAGCACAACCAAAATGTCCAGCCAATCCTCCATTATGCTTCTCCTTGATGAGAGTCTCCCTCATAGAACTTCATGGAATGCACAACTGACTCCCTCTGAATAGCATATCATCCTGGATGATGAAATCCAACCATTTTGTCCTGTCTAGAGTAATAGGTTCTGTACAAGCTTTCCAAGCTTCACCAAAATCGGGATCCTCTGGATACAAATTCATGAGTTCCTTGAACCCAACCACTTCAATCTGCATTTCTATCAGCAATAGTTGCCTTCTGCTAAGAGCATCTGCAACCCTATTAGACTTTCCACTCCTGTGTTTCAAAACAAATGTATAACTCTGCAAAAACTCAACCCATTTCAAATGCCTTTGATTCAATTTTCCTTGACTATTCAAATATTGCAAAGCTTGATGATCAGTATACGAAACAAACTTCTTAGGAAGTAGATAATGTCTCCACTTCTTTAATTCCTAAACTATAGGATAAAATTCTTGATCATAAACAGAATATTTCCTCTTGGCATCATTTAACTTCTCACTGAAATAAGCAACAGGTTTACCTTCTTGGCTCATAACAACTATTGCAGTACCACTAGCATCACAATCTACTTGAAACACCTTATTAAAATCTGGAAGTGCTAAAATAGATTGTTCTGTAACTTTTTGTTTCAACAATTGAAAACTCTTTTCTGCCCTATTAGTCCACTTAAACTCTTTTCTATCCCCTCTCATTGTTTGAGTCAAGGGTCCACAAATACTGCTAAAGTTTCTGATAAACTTTTTATAAAAGCTAGCTAGACCATGAAAAAATCTTACCTCAGTAGCATTCCTTGGAGTAGGCCATTCAAGAATAGCCTGTACCTTCTCTGGGTCCATTTTTAGACCTTCTCCTGAAACTACAAACTCCAAATACACCAACTCTTTCTTCACAAAACTGCACTTCTTCAAATTAATCAACAATTTCTCTTTTCTCAACTTCTCAAATACCATATGAATATGCATCATATGCTCATCCAATGTCTTACTAAAGATCAAAATATCATCTAGGTAAACAATGACAAACTTACCCAGAAATTCTTTCAGAACCTCGTTCATGAGCTGCATGAAAGTGCTCGGTGCATTGGTTAGCCCAAAAGGCATGACTAACCACTCATATAGTCCTTCATTTTTCTTGAAGGCATTCTTCCATTCATCTCCTTCTCTGATCCGAATCTGATGATATCCACTTTTCAGATCTATCTTTGAAAAATACACAGCTCCACTCAAACAGTCCATAATATCATCCATTCGTGGCAATGGAAACCTGTACTTGATTGTGATCTTATTTATTGCCCTAGAATCTATACACATCCTCCATTCTTCATTCTTCTTTGGTGCTAATACCGCTGGTACAGCACAGGGACTCAAACTCTCACAGATCAATCCTTTCTGTAATAGTTCATGTATTTGTATGTTCAACTCGTCACTTTCTGCAGGTGTCATTCTATGTGCTGCCTTATTCGGCAAACTCACTCCTGGGATCAAGTCCATCTGATGACTGATCTTCCTGACTGGTGGTAATCCATCAGGCACATTATCGGATACAATATCCTGAAACTCATTCAACAAATCTGCAACTTCTACAAGAACATCTTCTACTTTCTCTTTACCAGCTTTTGGAATTAAAGCAAAACATACATGCTCATGCCTCATAACATCTAAAAAATTTCTTCCATCAACAAAAGTTATCCTTGCATTACCACATACCTTTTCTTCAGTCTCCTTCAATAGTTTTAGCTTATGTCGCACTCCATCCTTTGTCAGGGAATAGGTATTCGCACGACCATCATGTACAGCACATCTGTCAAACTACCATGGTCTACCCAACAACATATGACACGTATCCATAGATATGATATCACACAATACCTCATCTTGGTATCCACCAATCTTGAACTTCACCAGGGATTGTTCATTGACCATGACCTTGTGGTCATCCTGTACCCAGGCAATCCGATATGGATGTGGGTGTTTCTGTCTCTTGAGCTTCAACTTTGTCACCATCTCTTCTGACACCAAATTGTCAGTGCTTCCACTATCAATAATCACATCACAACATTTACCTTCACACTTGCACCTGGTGTGAAACAGGCTCCTCCTTTGCTCAGGTTCATTCTCACCACTCAACAAGACTCTTCTGTTAATCAACGTTTCTCCTTTTTCAGCATCTTTAGAATTTGATGATCTGGCATCTTCATCTACATGTGCAACTCTGGCCTAGCCTTCATTTCTCCTGTTTGTTCTGCCTTGGTGCTGAGGACATTCAAATGCCCTATGACCTTCTTCTCCACAGTGAAAACATGTTCCACGGAAGCCACCTCTTCCAGATCCTAGTCCCCTTCCTCTTCCTCTCTGATCTCTATTATTCTGATCTTGGAAGCGATTGAAATTATTTCCTCACTGATTCTGACTGCTACTGTCCTCATCCTTCTTTTTCAGATCTTCATTTCGGCCACCGTATGACCATCCACCAGATCGTCCACCGTGACCTCTTCCGTTTTGTCTACTCTCAAACTTCTTGTTCAGCTTTTCCTCTACTTTTAGGGCAAACTAGTATGCCTCTTCAACATTGTTCATTCGAACCAGATTCAGCTCCTCCTGAATGCTTGGCCTTAACCCATTAAGGTATCGGGTAACTTTCTCCTTATCAGCTTCTACATGGCCTGTTCTGATCAGAAGTTGATAGAACTCCTCTGTATACTCCTAAACAGATCTTCCTGCTTACTTCAAACTCTGCATTTTCTTCAGTAGGTCAAGCTCATAATCAACAAGAATGAACTGTCGCTTCAATTTATCCACCATCCGATCCCATCTTGTGATTTTATCTTTCCCTCTTCTATTTCGCTCCAACTAAATTTCTTGCCACCAGATCTTCGCATGACCTTTCAATCTGGCCTTCACAAATTTGACCCTATCAAGATCGTCAACATCTTCGTACTCAAAATATTCCTCACATTCATTGATCCAGTCAATCAATTCCTCTGGGTTAAGATTTCTAGAAAATGTACGAACCTCAATCTTAGGTCTTTTCCCAATCTTGGGAATCGCCCGAAAAAGTCTTTCTTCCTCCTGGTTCACAATTTCAGCTTCTCCTTCTTGATATTCTTCTTCGGCTTCATCCTCGCTTTCATCTCGGACACAAAGATTCATTCCTCTGTGAATCTCTTCTTGCAATGCTCACACTTGTCTCTGCAGCTCTCTAACCTCAGGTGTTACAACACCAGCACTTCCACCATGCTCCCTTCGTGGAGGCATTTTCGCGATGCGCGCTGAAACAATAGCCACGGTCCTGGTACAAAATGCCTCACAGTCGGTGATCTGTTTACACACTCAAAAAAACCTACTCTGATACCACTTGATGAAGGGTGCTCCCCTTAATACCACAAACACATAATAGAAATAGAGAAACAACAACAATATGTAAGAACAGAAAATTGGCTTCTTATTATCTCCACAAATGTGGAATTACAAACTTTTAGAATTACAATATGCAAAGCCACCTGGGCATTTCCTTACAATATTCTGTAGGACAAAGCCTCGAACTATTACCCAGATCTACTACCTAGAACTATTCTGAACTCCTAAGACAATAATACAGCCTTCCTTATATAGGCAATTTTCCACCGCCTGGGAAGGTTCCAGAATTTTTAGCCAATAAGGCCAACCAAACTTAGAATTATTTTATTTTATATTTTATTACATCATAGTCGGCTCAAGATAACCTTTGAAACCCGAACAGAAATTTTGAAGAAAATTATTTTTCACCATTTCAGGTGGCCCAACTTCTGAAGACCATAAGTCATCACCCGTTGACCCGCTCGGCTATTATAATCCCATTTCAGAAATGCCACGAAGCGCTCTACAGGCTTGACCTGTGCAAGCACCCGTCACCCAAATTTTTGACCTCATTCAGGGCCTCTAAAGCCTTGAAAACTGAGTTCAAATTTTTTGTACCCTACTGCCAATACCAAAAATCTTCAATATCTTCCAATATACACTTGATTTGGCAATCAAACTTTACTGGCAGACTTATATGACCAAAATGAACCTCCAAGAAAGAAATTAGATCATTTTGAGCATAGACAAAAATTACCAAAAATAGTAACTTTCCATAAATAGAAGCTCTGCATAGGATAGCCCTTATTGAATTCAAAAACAGACATATTTTTGGGTGATGCAAGATTGCTCTTACACCCAGGATGCTCCTGCATCAGACACCCAAGGTAATTTGAGAAGTGACCCTATCATGACTCAGGTGTGTAGAGGAAAACCAAGATGGCTAACCTCCTCCTTTGTCAGCCATGATGAATCTTCAACAGGCCATCCTTTCCACTTGACCAGATATTCTTCATATGTCCTGTTCCTTGTGCTTCTGCCAACACGACTGTCCAGTATATCTTCGATCTCTTTAGTGTCTGAACTAGTTGCTGGAATACTCCACTGTGCTACTGTGATCTCATCTTCAACACCTCCTTCATGATACTCTGTCAAATCTGAAATGTTAAACACTGGTGAAATATTCAGCTCACTAGGCAATTCTACCTCATATGCATTTCCTGAATCATGCTTCTTCAGTATCTTACATGGCCCAAACTTCTTCATTTTCAGCTTGTTATATGTACCAACTGGAAACCGCTCCTTCCGCAAATGAACCATGACTTCATCACCAACCTGAAATTCCTTATACCTCCTTTTCTCATCTATCTTAGCCTTATATTGTGCGTTCATCTTGGTAATATGCTTCCTCACCTCCCCATGGATGTTCTTCAAGTGTTCTGCAAAATCCTCAACTTCAGCACTACTTATTCTTCCTTTATCTATCTTCCTCAATTCAGATGCATTTCTTGGACTACTTCCATATACAATCTGGAATGGTGATTTACCAGTGCTCCTATTGATAAAATTATTGTATGCAAATTTTGCCTGTGGTAAAATCAAATCCCATCCTGTTGGCTGATCTCCAACCAAACATCTCAGCAAATTTCTCAAACTCCTATTCACCACCTCTGTCTGTCCATCAGTCTGTGGATGATGTGATGAATTGAACTTCAAATCTGTCTTCAACTTCTTCCACAATGTACGCCTGAAATACCCAACAAACTTAGTGTCCCGATCTGAAACTATGGTCTTTGGCAAACCATGAAGTCTCACTGCTTCTCTGAAAAACAATTCTACTATATGAACAACATCATTAGTCTTCTTGCAGGGAATGAAATGTGCCATCTTTGAAAATCGGTCAACTACTACAAAAATTGAATCATGTCCCCGCTGTGTCCTCAGTAAACCAAGAACAAAGTCCATACTGATATCCTCCCAAGGCTTCTCTAGTATAGGTAATGGCTGATACAACCTTGTATTCTGCTTCACTCCTTTCGCCATCTGACATACTCTGCAACTCTGTACAAAGTTCTTCACATCTTGCTCAAATTGTGGCAAATAATAATTCTCACCAACAAAAGCAAGGGTTTTATCATGACCAAAATGTCCAGCCAATCCTCCACTATGCTTCTCCTTGATGAGATTCTCCCTCATAGAACTTTATGGAATGCACAACTAACTCCCTCTGAATAGCATATCATCCTGGATGATGAAATCCAACCATTTTGTCCTGTCTAGAGTAACAGGTTTTGTACAAGCTTTCCAAGCTTCACCAAAATCAGGATCCTCTAGATACAAGTTCATGAGTTCCTTGAACCCAACCACTTCAATCTTCATTTCTGTCAGCAATAGTTTCCTTCTGCTAAGAGCATCTACAACCCTATTAGACTTTCCACTCCTGTGTTTCAAAACAAATGTATAACTCTGCAAAAACTCAACCCATTTCAAATGCCTTTGATTCAATTTTCCTTGACTATTCAAATATTGCAAAGCTTGATGATCAGTATACAAAACAAACTCCTTAGGAAGTAGATAATGTCTCCACTTCTTTAATGCCTGAACTATAGCATAAAATTCTTGATCATAAACAGAATATTTCCTCTTGGCATCACTTAACTTCTCACTGAAATAAGTAACAGGTTTACCTTCTTGGCTCATAACACCTCCTATTGCAGTACCACTAGCATCACAATCTACTTGAAACACCTTATTAAAATCTGGAAGTGCTAAAACAGGTTGTTCTGTAACTTTTTATTTCAATAATTGAAAACTCTTTTCTGCCCCATTAGTCCAGTTAAACTCTTTTCTATCCCCTCTCATTGTTTCAGTCAAGGGTCCACAAATACTGCTAAAGTTTCTGATAAACTTTCTGTAAAAGCTAGCTAGACCATGAAAAGATCTTACCTCAGTAGCATTCCTTGGAGTAGGCCATTCAAGAATAGCCTGTACCTTCTCTGGGTCCATTTTTAGACCTTCTCCTGAAACTACAAACCCCAAATACACCAACTCTTTCTTCACAAAACTGCACTTCTTCAAATTAATCAATAATTTCTCTTCTCTCAACTTCTCAAATACC
Organism: Chamaecyparis obtusa; assembly: GCA_027943335.1. Classification (NCBI taxonomy): domain Eukaryota; kingdom Viridiplantae; phylum Streptophyta; class Pinopsida; order Cupressales; family Cupressaceae; genus Chamaecyparis; species Chamaecyparis obtusa. The sequence goes on along the minus strand of BSBK01006126.1, from coordinate 167,217 downwards.
ATATGAATATGCATCATATGCTCATCCAATGTCTTACTAAAGATCAAAATATCATCTAGGTAAACAATGACAAACTTACCCAGAAATTCTTTCAAAACCTCGTTCATGAGCCGCATGAAAGTCCTCGGTGCATTGGTTAGCCCAAAAGGAATGACTAACCACTCATATAGTCTTTCCTTTGTCTTGAAGGCAGTCTTCCATTCATCTCCTTCTCTGATCCAAATTTGATGATATAAACTTTTCAAATCTATCTTTGAAAAATACACAGCTCCACTCAAACAGTCCATAATATCATCCATTCGTGGTAATAGAAACCTGTACTTGATTGTGATCTTGTTTATTGCCCTAGAATCTATACACATCCTCCATTCTCTATTCTTCTTTGGTGCTAATACCGCTGGTACAGCACAGGGACTCAGACTCTCACAGATCAATCCTTTCTGTAACAGTTCATGTACTTGTCTGTTCAACTCCTCACTTTCTGCAGGTGTCATTCTGTGTGCTGCCTTATTTGGCAAACTCGCTCCTAGGATCAAGTCCATCTAATGACTGATCTTCCTGACTGGTGGTAATCCATCAGGTATGTTAGCGGATACAATATCCTGAAACTCATTCAACAAATCTGCAACTTCTATAGGAACATCTTCTACTTTCTCTTTACCAGCTTTTGGAATTAAAGCAAAACATACATGCTCATGCCACATACCATCTAGAAAATTTCTTCCATCAACAAAAGTTATCCTTGCATTACCACATACCTTTTCTTCAGTCTCCTTCAATAGTTTTAGCTTATGTCGCACTCCATCCTTTGTCAGGGAATAGGTATTCGCATGACCATCATGTACAGCACATCTGTCAAACTGCCATGGTCTACCCAACAACATATGACACGCATCCATAGATATGATATCACACAATACCTCATCTTGGTATCCGCCAATCTTGAACTTCACCAGGCATTGTTCATTGACCATGACCTTGTGGTCATCCTGTACCCAGGCAATCCGATATGGATGTGGGTGTTTCTGTCTCTTGAGCTTCAACTTTGTCACCATCTCTTCTGACACCAAATTTTCAGTGCTTCCACTATCAATAATCACATCACAACATTTACCTTCACACTTGCACCTGGTGCGAAACAGGCTCCTCCTTTGCTCAGGTTCATTCTCACCACTCAACAAGACTCTTCTGTTAATCAACATTTCTCCTCTTTCAGCATCTTCAGAATTTGATGATCTAGCATCTTTATCTACATGTGCAACTCTGGCCTGGCCTTCATTTCTCCTGTCTGTTCTACCTTGGCGCTGAGGACATTCAAATGCCCTATGACCTTCTTCTCCACAGTGAAAACATGTTCCATGGAAGCCACCTCTTCCAGATCCTAGTCCCCTTCCTCTTCCTCTCTGATCTCTATTATTCTGATCCTGGAAGTGATTGGAATTATTTCCTCACTGATTTTGACTGCTATTGGCCTCATCCTTCTTTTTCAGATCTTCATTTCGGCCACCGTATGACCGTCCACCAGATCGTCCACCGCGACCTCTTCCGTTTTGTCTACTCTCAAACTTCTTGTTCATCTTTTCCTCTACTTTTAGGGCAAACTAGTATGCCTCTTCAACACTATTCATTCGAACCAGATTCAGCTCCTCCTGAATGCTTGGCCTTAACCCATTAAGGTATCGGGCAACTTTCTCCTTATCAGCTTCTACATGGCCTGTTCTGATGAGAAGTCGATAGAACTCCTCTGTATACTCCTGAAAAGATCTTCCTCCTTGCTTCAAACTCTGCATTTTCTTTAGTAGGTCAAGCTCATAATCAACAGGAATGAACTGTCACTTCAATTTATCCACCATCTGATCCCATCTTGTGATTTTATCTTTCCCTCTTCTATTTCACTCCAACTGAATTTCTTGCCACCAAATCTTCGCATGACCTTTCAATCTGGCCTTTGCAAATTTGACCCTATCAGGATCATCAACATCTTCATACTCAAAATATTCTTCACATTCATTGATCCAGTCAATCAATTCCTCTGGGTTAAGATTTCTAAAAAATGTACGAACCTCAATCTTAGGTCTTTTCCCAATCTTGGAAATCACCCGAAAAAGTCTTTCTTCCTCCTGGTTCACAATTTTAGCTTCTCCTTCTTGATATTCTTCTTCGGCTTCATCCTCGCTTTCATCTCGGACACTAAGATTCATTCCTCTGTGAATCTCTTCTTGCAATGCTCACACTGATGGAATATGGATGAAGTGACTGAGAGGGGGGGGTGAATCAGTCAACCATAAAAACTTTGACAATTAATTCTTTGCAGATCCGTTAAGATATCTTAACAATGTTGTCTGTTTTAGTACTTGGTAAGAAGATTGCAGTAACTTTGAAGATGCAGAAAGTATTAGCAATAATATCTTTAGATATTTATCAGTGCATGTAAATGATTGTGAAAGCAATTAAGAACACAAGAGACACAAGTTTTAACGTGGAAACCCAATATGGGAAAAACCACCAATGTATCTAGATACTGATTTTCACTTTTCTGAAGTGATGCCCGGTTAGAAGCCAACCCGGTAAAAGGTTACAAAACACACTGTTAGGTGTGACCTTGTTAGAGGATTTAAAACACCCTGCTAGGAGTGGCCTGGTGAGAGGTCTTGAAAACAATTCAATGGAATTGTCACCTTGTTAGAGGATTTATATTATGGCTGTTAAACCAACTCGATTAAGAGATTTAGAATTCACTGTTACAATGATAAGAAGGTAACAATGAAAAAGTGACCTGTATAATAATGCAATTGTCTTGCTGATTACAGATCTCTGTTCTGCATAAGTCTGATCCTCTCTGATCGAATAAATCTCTGCTGCTCCTCAAGGATATCTGAACATCCTTCACAAACTCGCATATATCTTTCCTTTTCTTCTTCTGTAAATCTTCTGCTATATATTCTACTTACTTTTCACATTTGACCTATTATTTATATGATTTTGGATTAGTCAAATCGTCATTTATTAGAATAACAGTCGGCTGAATTAAGTAAACTCTATTTGCAAAAATCCTTCAAGGGCCGACAGTGCTCGGTGACCATATCTTTTATAATTTTCCAGAGACCGAGGGAACTCGGTAAACACCAACAATCCTTCTCCTTTGATAACCGACTGAACTCAATAAATACTAACTTTCTTCGATGACCGACTGAACTCGGTAAGCACTAAACTTTCTTCGGCAACCGAGTGGACTCGGTAAACACTAGACTTTCTTCGGCAACCGAGTGAACTCGGTAAACACTAGACTTTCTTCGGCAACCGAGTGAACTCGGTAAACACTAGACTTTCTTCGGCAACTGAGTGAACTCGGTAAATACTAATATCCCTGACAGGCAGACCGACTGAGCTCGGTATAAGCAGATTGCTGTGGATTATGACATAGTGTGACATCAAAGACAATACATAATTGAGTAGCAATTTCCTTCAGACAATTGTTTCCAACAATCTCCCTCTTTGGCATTGATGGCAACACAATATGTCATAACACAAGAAATTTAAAAGAGTTAGCTCGGTTTAGATTCAAATCTCCCTCTGTCAGTAAACTTCCTATATCCTGAAAATTCTTTCTTCTGACTATAAATTTCTTGAAAGCAATAGTAAAGACATAGCAAACACTCCCTCTTTGACAACATATGCCAAAGATAATTCACATATTACCGGTGAAAATTAATGTACCTCAAGTACTGATTCATATGCAATGATTCCTTTAATATGCTGCATCAACAAGTTGATTTTCAATCATGTTCTGGTTGATGCATCACTAAAACTGTATTTAGTGAGCCTCAGATAGGGGAATGACCCCTAACTTACCTCTTAGATACATAAATGCATCCTTAGGTAATGGTTTGGTAAAAATATCTGCAATCTGTTCTTTTGTATGAATATATTCTAATCTAATTTCCTTGTCCTGCACCAATTCTCTGACAAAGTGATATTTAATGGCAATGTGCTTGGTTTTGGAATGCATCACTGGATTCTTAGAAATGTTTATTGCACTGGTATTGTCACAAAATATAACAACTGGTTCTTTGATTTCGACCTTCATACCTTCTAATAGCTGTTTAAACTAAACAATATTTGAACAGTTTACCGCAGCAGCAACATATTCTGCTTCAGCTGTGGATTGAGATGTGCAATTCTGCTTTTTACTAGTCCAGGATACCAGTCTTTTTCCAAGAAAAAATGCTCCACCACTTGTGCTTTTTCTGTCATCAATGTTTCCTATCCAATCAGCATCAGTAAACACTTTCAAGTCTAGATTGCCTCCAAATTTATACCACAAACCATACTCTTCAGTTCCTCTTAAGTATCTTAAGATTCTTTTGATTTCCATCATGTGATTTTCCTTAGGTTTAGCTGAGAATCTAGCTACTATACCGACTGCTAAGGCAATATCAGGTCTAGTATGTACCACATACTACAATTTTCCAATCATAGATCGGTATAAGGTCTGATCAACTTCTTTTGAATCATCATTTTTGGTAAGTTTCAGTCCAGTACACATGGGTGTACCAACTGGTTTTGAATCTTCCATTCCAAACTTCTTAAGTATCTCCTTAATGTATTTTGATTGAGTAATGTATATACCATTTTTGCTTTGCTGAATTTGAAGACCAACAAAGAATTTTATTAAACCAAACATAGACATTTCAAATTCTCTGTTCATTTGTTCTGAAAATTCTTTGCACTGATCCTCATTCCCTATAAATATAGTATCATCCACAAATATTTCTGCCAGTACAATTTTGTCATTCGGTCCTTCTTTGATATACAGATTGCTGTTATCATTAGCTCTTTTGAAATTAATCTGGATTAAATAGTTATGGAGTCTTTCATACCATGCTCTAGGAGCTTGTTTTAAACCATATAATGCTTTGTGTAACCTGCAGACCATGTCCCTTTTGTCTGGATCAACAAAACCTTCAGGTTGTTCAATGTAGACTTCTTCATCAAGAATTCCATTGAGAAATGCAGATTTTATGTCCATCTGATATACCTTAAATCCTTTGTGTGCTGCATAAGCAAGTAGAGTTCTTACACCTTCTAATCTTGCAACAGGAGCAAAAGTTTCTCCATAATCTATACCTTCTTCTTGAGAGTAACCTTTACATACCAGTCTAGCCTTGTTTCTAGATACTTGACCATCTTCATTCAGTTTATTTCTGAATACCCATTTTGTTCCAATTACATTCTTATCTTTAGGTCTAGGTACAAGAGTCCAAGTTTTGTTCTTTTGTATTTGTTCTAATTCTTCATTCATTGCTTCAATCCAACTTTCATTCTCTAATGCATCTTTGATATTTCTAGGTTCAAAATCAGTAAGTAGACATGTACCTTTTAGCTTGCTTCTTGTCATAGTACCATCTGATTTGTTTCCAATGATTTGATCTGGTGTATGATGTCTTCTGACATATTTGGCTAGTATAGGTTCCTTGCCTTTTGAATGATTCATGCTGTTGTCTTCTAGGATCTCTTCTTCAGGTTGCTCGGACTCGGTAGATATTTGCTCGGTAACTTCAGGCTGAGACTCGGTCTGAATTTCTTCCTGTGACTCGGTTTGAACTTCTTCCTGTGACTCGGTCTGTGACTCAGTAACTGTGCTTGGCTCGGTAGATATAGCTTCCTTATTGATAGTTGTGTCTGTCAATGTTTCAGGTTCAATGTAAACGAATCTTCTGTAGTTCTCAGGTTCCCTTTTGCTTTCTTCCTCAGTCTTTTCTACAAACTCATCAAATTTCACATGTATACTTTCTATGACTTTGTGAGTAGATAAGTTCAGACATTTGTATGCCTTGCTTTTGCTAGAATATCCTAGGAATATTCCTTCATCACTCTTCACATCAAATTTATTTCTTCTGGATTCCTTTAAGATATAACACTTGCTACCAAATATTTTCATGTAACTTACATTAGGTTTATAGCCATACCATAATTCATAAGGAGTTTTGAATGTGTCTTTCTTCAGTTGTACTCGGTTCAAGGTATGAACTGCAGTGCTGATAGCTTCTTTCCAGTACTTTATAGCAATGTTCTTTTCTATCATTAGAGTCCTTGCACAATCCATAATAGATCTGTTTCTTCTTTCTGCTATTCCATTCTGCTCAGGAGTTCTAGGAGCTGATACCTGTCTTTTGATTCCTCTTTCAATGCAGAAGTTGTTAAAATCATGGGAGATGAATTCACCACCTCTGTCTGATCTTAAGCATTTCAATCTTTTCCCTGTTTCTTTTTCTACTCTTGCTAAGTACCATTTGAATTTTTCAAATGCCTCTGATTTTTCTCTTAAATACATAACAGTCATCATTCTAGAATAGTCATCAACGAAAAGAATAAAGAATTTATCTCCAGTATAGCTTTGTATTCCAATAGGTCCACATAAATCAGTATGCACAATTTCCAAAATTTCTTTAGACTGATAGTTCTTACTTTTGAAACTAGTTTTACTCATTTTGCCAATCTGACAATTTTTACATAGACCAGTGTCAGGTTTCTTCAAGGTAGGAATGCCTCTAACCTTCTTGAATTTGCTTATCTTTATCATGTTATCAAAATTTACATGACATAACCTTTTGTGCCATAGCCAACTTTCTTCTATTTGAGCAATAAGGCATGAATATTCATTGAGATCAAGATAAAATAAGTTACCTTTTGTTTGTTTGCCTGATCCAATGAGTTTTCCTTTTCCATCCAGCAGTCTTGCTTGACCATTCATGAATTCAACCTTGAAACCAGTGTTGATTAGCTGTGCTACACTTAGAAGATTATGTTTTAGTCCTTCAACCCAGTAAGCATTATCACATATGAGTTCTTTGGTTAATGAGATTCTTCCTTTTCCTTTTATACAACAAGGTTCATTGTTACCAAATCTTACATTACCATTGTCACAGTCTTCTAGATATTCAAATTTTGTCTTATCACCAGTCATGTGGTGTGAACATCCGCTGTCTATTATCCATATATCATCTTTGCTTATATGAGAAATAAGTGCTATCTTATCTTCATCATCATCAGATTCATCTTTTATAGCAATAAAGACAATTTCTTCTTCACTATCATCAGAATCTTTAGCCATAAAACATGATTTCTTACCTTTATCCTTGTATGATTTGAAATTCTTTTTGCCATAGTACTTGTGACTTCTCTTTTCTTCCTTAACTTGCTTGTTTGGGCACCTAGCTGCAATATGTCCAATTTCTTCACATGAAAAATAGATTAAAGGAGTTTTACCTTTATACTTACCTTTCCCTCTAGAGTACTTCTTTGCAAGTAATGCTTCTACAATTTCAAGATCACTATCAGAACTTTCTTCTGATTCTTCTTCACTTTCTGTCTGAGCTTCTTTAATTTTCTTATTCTTCTTTAGTGAAACTTTGGCCTCAAATGCTGATTCAATATTTTTGGAACTAGGAACATAGTTGTCATAGTTGTCTAATTCAAAAGCTGTCAATCTTCCAACTAAAGCATCCAAAGTTATACTATGGTTTGCTTCACATCTTCTTTCTTGAATAGCTGATACTCTTATTGCATAGATAGGGAGTAGTGTTCTGAGTACCTTACTTATAACCGTCTCATCTGAGATTGTTCCTCCAGAAGCTCTGATTGCACTTACACTTGCTTTGATTCTTTCAACATATTTTGGAATGTTTTCATCTTCCTTCATATTCATCTTGTCAAACTGTCCTCTTAGGCTTTCTGCTTTTTCTCTCTTCACATTTGCATCACCACCATATATCTTCTTCAGTGCCACCCACATTTCATATGCAGTAGTGCAGTCTTTAATATCATCAAATTTTTCATAGCTGAGAGCAGATGCAATGTCTATCATCATGGTGTTGTGAGTCTTTTTATCTGCAATGTCTTCAACAGTTAATGCGCCATTAGGAATTGTGTATTCTTCATCAATGTATTTGCATCCTGAATCACCAATGGAAGCTAGATGAAGTCGCATGAGACCTTGCCATGCTGAAAAGTTTTCTTTGTTAAGCTTTGGAATTTCCCTCTTGTAAGACATCCTGATCTTTAGCTTAGGTCTTTGAAACCCTTCCTGCAAGCACCAAAAGCTCTGATACCAATTGATGGAATATGGATGAAGTGACTGAGAGGGGGGGGTGAATCAGTCAACCATAAAAACTTTGACAATTAATTCTTTGCAGATCCGTTAAGATATCTTAACAATGTTGTCTATTTTAGTACTCGGTAAGAAGATTGCAGTAACTTTGAAGATGCAGAAAGTATTAGCAATAATATCTTTAGATATTTATCAGTGCATGTAAATGATTGTGAAAGCAATTAAGAACACAAGAGACACAAGTTTTAACGTGGAAACCCAATATGGGAAAAACCACCAATGTATCTAGATACTGATTTTCACTTTTCTGAAGTGATGCCCGGTTAGAAGCCAACCCGGTAAAAGGTTACAAAACACACTGTTAGGTGTGACCTTGTTAGAGGATTTAAAACACCCTGCTAGGAGTGGCCTGGTGAGAGGTCTTGAAAACAATTCAATGGAATTGTCACCTTGTTAGAGGATTTATATTATGGCTATTAAACCAACTCGGTTAAGAGATTTAGAATTCACTGTTACAATGATAAGAAGGTAACAATGAAAAAGTGACCTGTATAATAATGCAACTGTCTTGCTGATTACAGATCTCTATTCTGCATAAGTCTGATCCTCTCTGATCGAATAAATCTCTGCTGCTCCTCAAGGATATCTGAACATCCTTCACAAACTCGCATATATCTTTCCTTTTCTTCTTCTGTAAATCTTCTGCTATATATTCTACTTACTTTTCACATTTGACCTATTATTTATATGATTTTGGATTAGTCAAATCGTCATTTATTAGAATAACAGTCGGCTGAATTAAGTAAACTCTATTTGCAAAAATCCTTCAAGGGCCGACAGTGCTCGGTGACCATATCTTTTATAATTTTCCAGAGACCGAGGGAACTCGGTAAACACCAACAATCCTTCTCCTTTGATAACCGACTGAACTCAGTAAATACTAACTTTCTTCGATGACCGACTGAACTCGGTAAGCACTAAACTTTCTTCGGCAACTGAGTGGACTCGGTAAACACTAGACTTTCTTCGGCAACCGAGTGAACTCGGTAAACACTAGACTTTCTTCGGCAACTGAGTGAACTCGGTAAACACTAGACTTTCTTCGGCAACCGAGTGAACTCGGTAAACACTAATATCCCTGACAGGCAGACCGACTGAGCTCGGTATAAGCAGATTGCTGTGGATTATGACATAGTGTGACATCAAAGACAATACATAATTGAGTAGCAATTTCCTTCAGACAATTGTTTCCAACACACACTTGTCTCTGCAGCTCTCTAACCTCAGGTGTTACAACACCAGCTCTTCCGCCACGTTCCCTTCGTGGAGGCATTTTCATGATGTGCGTTGAAACCCTAGCCACGGTCCTGGTGCAAACTGCCTCACAGTCGGCGATCTATTTACACACTCAAGAAAACCTTCTCTGATACCACTTGATGAAGGGTGCTCCCCTTAATACACAAACACATAACAGAAATAGAGAAACAACAACAATATGCAAGAACAGAAAATTGGCTTCTTATTATCTCCACAAATGTGGAATTACAAACTTTCAGAATTACAATATGCAAAGCCACCTGGGCATTTCCTTACAATATTCTATAGGACAAAGCCTCGAACTATTACCCAGATCTACTACCCAGAATTATTCTGAACTCCTAAGACAATAATACAGCCTTCCTTATATAGGCAATTTTCCACCGCCTGGGAAGGTTCCAGAATTTTTAGCCAATAAGGCCGACCAAACTTAGAATTATTTTATTTTACATTTTATTACATCATAGTCGGCTCAAGATAACCTTTGAAACCTGAACAAAAATTTTGAAGAAAATTATTTTTCACCATTTCAGGTGGCCCAACTTCCGAAGACCATAAGTCATCACTCGTTGCCCCGCTCGGCTATTATAACCCCATTTCAGAAATGCCACGAAGCGCTCTACAAGCTTGACCTGTGCAAGTGCCCATCATGCAAATTTTTGACCTCATTCAGGGCCTCTAAAGCCTTCAAAACTGAGTTCAAAGTTTTTGTACCCTACTGCCAATACCGAAAATCTTCAATATCTTCCAATATACACTTGATCTGGCAATCAAACTTTACTGGCAGACTTATATGACCAAAATGAACCTCCAAGAAAGAAATTAGATCATTCTAAGCATAGACAAAAATTACCAAAAATAGTAACTTTCCATAAATAGCAGCTCTGCACAGGATAGCCCTTATTGAATTCAAAAATAGACATATTTTTGGGTGATGCAAGATTGCTCTTACACCCAGGATGCTCCTGCATCAAGAGGAGTAATGAGAACTAATCTGATAAAGGAGAAACATAGTAGTCGTTTGGCTAGACATTTTGGTCTTGATAAAACATGGAATTTGATTAAGGAGAACTACTATTGGCCGCAATTGTATAAAGATATTCATGAATTTGTGAAAATTTGTGGAATTTTTCAAGTTGCAAAAGGAGTAAGTCAAAATATTGGATTGTATACACCAATTGTTGTTACTGAGAAACCTTGGATTGACATCAGTATGGATTTTGTTCTTGGATTATCAAAGACAGTAAGAGGTAATGATTCAATATTTGTTGTTGTGGATAGATTTTCTAAGATGACACATTTTACACCATGTTGAAAGATATTAGATGCAGTACATATAGTAGATCTTTTCTTTAACAAAATTGTTAGATTACATGGATTACCAAGGAGTATTATCTCTCACCGAGACAATAAATTTGTTGGATAATTTTGGAAAACCCTTTGGAAGAAATTTGTCACTGATTTGAAATATAGTTCTACATTTTTTTAGGACTGAATGCTAAATTTTTGGCAGCCATTCTATATCATTTGTTGTTGCATTCATGATTATGATTGTCATTGATGTCAACATAGTGATTTATCGAAGACTTATAGAGAAGCAAACAGAGTTTGGATTAGCGCATGTGGGTTATTGCAGTTGGAGCTATGTGATGTTGATAATATACTCTTTGATATTTTATATGTATATTTTTAAGAGCACATATAGTAATTCATTTATTCATGGAAGTTATGAGCACTTTTGTGAAAGTTGTATTCAGGCAGTGTTCCTGAGTAGCGATTTGTGCAAATCAAAAGATATCTCCTAATCGGGATGGAACTTAGTTTTGTGTAGTTAAAGGGAAGTTGAAGATACATTTATAGTGACATGGATGATAGTACAAACTTCAAGGTCACACGAGTGAAGAATTAATTTATTTTAGCTGACAGTTTTGTGTAATTTTGATGTAGTGTGTGAAAAATTTTATGTTGTAATTGTATGTCGACTCATTTGTAATTATTTGAGTGTTGTATAAGGGAAGGAATTTATTTCCTTTTTGTAGTAGTGGTTTTTTGTGATGTTGTATGCATGAAGTGAATAAAAGAGCTAAGTGTTAAAGTGAATATGTAAAGGAAGACATGTGAGGTACAAAGATTTGAAATTGAGATCTAGTGTAACAGTGAGTGTGGTTTGGCACAGTAAGAGAAGAGGTAAAATATTATTTTGTTGAGTAATACAAAGATTATTTGGATAGAGTGTTTAGTGATCTTACCCTAAGCTATTTGGGTAGTGGGTCCTTCTATCTTCCATAAGTCTTAACATGGTTAGAATCTTTTAATAGGGATTCCAAATCTCCTAACATGGATTCATATGTACTAAATGTATTTCATAAGACTCCTAACATATTCCATCCTTTCACAAGGAATATTCATATTAGTGCATCTTTTTTGGGTGTCATTCCCACCGGGGTTTACTCTTTGATCAAGAGGTTCCTTATTAAACATATCTTGTGTCATTGTGTTATTGTGTATGAATATCTTTCTATGGTTGGTAATTATATTTCTTATATGGTTTAATGTTGTTGAAGATGATAAAAGTTATAATTATCAAATAATTGATTCACCCACCCCGCCTCTCAATTATCTTGGTGGACTTTACTTTCTAACAATTAGTATCAGAGTAGTAGGTCCTTGAAAAAGAAGTTTAATAGCTTAAGGAGATCCATGGTGAATTTCAGGAAAGAAAGCCCTAAGTTTGATGGAGTAAATTTTGACAGCTGGAAAGAAAAGATGAAGACACACTTACTATGTTTAGGACCAGGTTATTGGTTGATTACAAAAAATGATAAGACTATCATTGAAGAGGACAATCTTGAAACATGTACTACTGATGAGAGAGATCTATTCATGTGTAACATACTTGCAAGAGAAGCAGTTTTGATAGCCCTTCTGGAGAATGAGTACAATCATGTAAAATATTTGAAAAAATCTCATGAAATTTGGAATGCTTTACACTCTACTTTTGAAGGTGATGAATATGCAAAAAGAGTTAGATTACATAATTGGATATGTGCATTTGAAGATATAAGAATGTTGGAAGATGAATCTATTAGAAGCTATATTCGTAGAATGTCAGAAATTATTACAGGTATAAAATCTTGTGGAGTAACAAAGATAGAGAATGAAGTGATACGAAAAATTCTGATAACATTGACTGTTGTATTTAAGCAGACAACACAGATGATTGAACAAGTTATACCTTGTACTACAAACTTTACAAGAGAGACTCTTATCGAAAGATTGGAAGCTATAGAAATGAACCTAAGATCTAAGGAATGTTATTATGCTAATGATGAAGATCTTCAAGCTAGTATAGAAAGAAATTTAAGTGAAAGTGATACTAAGAATAATGATGACATAAGATTTGTAACAATTAAAGAAGAAAATCCTAAAACTGATGTTAAGGAAGAAAAAGCCTTAGTGTCATGCCCCGCAAGGGAACTGGGGAAGAGAACAAAGATTCTCTTTATAAAAGAAAACTTAAGTAGAGATTTATGAAAAATTTTGAATTTTAAAAAGAATTAAATAAACAAAACATAGATTAACTTAGATTCCTCCTAGGTTCCCTTCTTATTAAATGCATGATTCATTTAAGTCCATTAAGTGAGCTAACAACAAAATTTACTTCACAAAGAAAACCTCATCATATCATTATAAGATTCTTTATTAAGAACTACAAAGTATGTTCATTTCAATTTTCCATTTAAAATCATCTATATTCCTAAGTATCCTTTATGAACAATATAAATTTTAAATCAAATAGAATCATCTAAATCATTTGATACATTACAAATAATACATTTTTTTTTGAATAGCCTTTTCACTTAATCAATAATAAGAAACATACTACTTTACTTGAAATGTTACAAAATACATCTTATACATAAGGTTCACATCTCCCTTTTTCCCCTTTTTTTTTTAAGTCTACCCATTCCACATACATCATTTTGAATTACATCAATGATTACATTACATTCATCTCCACTTGGGAAGTAACAATAACTTTACAACATGAAAGATAATTACAAAGCCTTCATTCTTCAAAAATTGGTACATAAGCAAGGATGAATCTTCAAACACTGCAATCGCAAAAGATACCTCGATAAAAAGATTGACCACCCAACCATGTGGATACCCAAATTCACACTCCCTTGTACTAGGAGATAAACACCAAGGTCCACAAAGAAGGAATAGCTAGGCCATACCTAGGGTTGGGTAACCTTTCCCAAATAGAAAATGAAAAGAAGGTCAAGTATAAATCTTTCCCCAAATAGGTTTTAAGGCTTGGTAGAAACTCTAAGAAACAACCTAAGTGAGTGTCATTGCATAGCCCTTACTCCTTGGGTTGTTTTGGTACTAGCCACTCTAGGCCCCGACCCCCAAGTAGGCACATGTGGGATCAAATGCCTTTCATACAAACAAGTGTCATTCAATCGTACCTACGCATAGGCACCTTCTCCCACTCCCATCCATAGCCTTTAATAACACTAATGGCATGGGTGAGGCATATTTAATATTTTTAATGTTTGACCCCATTCCCATACGTTTAATTAAGTTTTCACTTGTTAAATAACTCTTCAATCGGTTATCCTAGTTCTAGAAACTTAGGGCCCCGACCCCACACTCAGAGCCACTCACTTGGTTTCATTAGGTTTTCTACCCTTAACCCACACATCAAAAATACATCATACATGTAGTAAAAAAACATCATAAATTCATTTGTAAGACTGCATCAACAAGTAGAAAATAATAAGATAGTTTATGGATGTTTAGGGAAATTAAGAACATTTAAGGATGTTTAGAATGGTTCTGATCCTAGTCTTAGGAAACCCTAAACCCTAAAATACTTCCTACACATCCTAACCCTATTAAGGCATCTAAATGCACTGGATATAACCTCCACAAAACATATTTAAGGTTTACACAAAATTCCATATGCCAAAAGATAATGTTCCATAAATTTCAATCTAAGTCTGAAATTTGACTAAGTCAGATTTTTATTAAAAATCTAAAATTTAGAAGTTACAACTTAACTCCTAGGACATTGAAACCTATCCCAATCAATCTAAAAGGTACCTAATCCCTTTATACAAGTATAACTTAAAGTATAAGAAATGTTATACTTGTATAAATTGAAAACCTAATTATTATACTACTTGGCCTAAATATTATACTTGTTCAACTTCAACCCTAATAAAAATGCAATGTTATACTTGTATAAAGTGAAAACCTAATTATTATATTGCTTGGCCTAAATATTATACTTGTTCAACTTCAACCCTAATAAAAATGCAGCAACTAAACACGTGGAAATGACACAGGTAATAACAATTACTCGACCAAATGACAAAGAACAAAACACGAGAATGAAACAATGTTATGCTCGGGATTCTATAAACTTGTACAAACAGTTGGTTGGCATAATAAAATGACAGACTATTTCTATTGCAATGATAGAATATTATAAATGGCTGGCATAATACAAATAACACAAAAATGGCTAACATAATAACATTTGTATTGTATATATGACACATAATAAATTCTTATTAAAATGACAGGATACTACAATAATATAGCATTTGTATCATGTATGGATGGCTGGCAAAATAATACAATAATGTATACACCATCAACAATAATACAATAATGTATCACATTCTACAATAATACAATAATGTATCAACATTCTGTAATAATCCATTATTGTAGAATACATTAAACTATCAACCTTCTACAATAATACATTATTACAGAATACATTAATATATTAATCTTCTACTATAAAACTACACAATACAATAATAATACAATAGTGCACAAATAATTTGCAATAATAATACAACATATAGAAACTTTCAAACAAATCTAAAAACAACATTCATACTATAAATTAAATCTATTTCTCAGGATGGATTCCAACCTGGAGTCCTGCGAAGATCAGTTGATGAAGAAGAAATCAAGCTTCTAAATCTCTTCCAGCGCTCCTTTGAATTCCTCCTACTGGCAAGCTCCAACTCCTTCACCTCCTCTCAAAGAAAAATCAATTTTATCTCTTCTCTAAACTATAGAAATATCCTATTAAAATTAAAGCCTCTTCTCAAAACAAGATTTCCTTCCCAACTCCCACATACAGGAAAGTCTTTCCTATAAATAGAATGGAGATGGTGGTTGCACGTGTAATCCAACTGATGCAACCATCTCAACTATCCATCTGTTATTAGTTAATGAGATGGTTTGCAAAACCATTCCTATAAAGGGAAAAATAAATTATAAATAAAACTATAATCTATGATTCCTAAATTTAAGGGTGTCAAAATAGATAATATAATCTTAAAAATAATTTACTAATTTATTTAACTATGGTAATAGAATTTACTAATCCTTTTTACCATTTTTGAGAATAACATTATATTTATCTAAAATAATTTTCCTTCACACTATTAATTTAATTATATAATATTAATATATATATGTATTCATAGGCATATGTGTGCACCCATATGCTTATGGTACATATGTCATAAGTAAGACACATTATTATTAATATTAAATATTATGAATATCATTATTATAAAATATATTATACACTAATCCACATTCTAAAATATATTAGGTAACTACTAACATAAGTTAGATTTTACCACTATTATTTAAAACATTTTATTATTAATATTTCCATAGACACTTTGTTATTATGAGTATTATAAAATAATACCATAAAATTATTCATTATTATAGATATTAAAATCACATGATTTAAATCACATACCAACTTTGTGAGGCCTCACCCTGACCTATCATAGCATCTTTTCTTATTCACATTTTGATACATTGATACACTTGTTGATCTATTCTGATAGAGACTCGAGATACTATATTTTGATGATGATTATTATGCCATGTGGATGACCTTATGATGTGCATTAGAATTTAGAGTATGTTGAGATTTTGATTATGCATATTTAGTAGTGTGATTTTGATGGGAATATTGGATCATGTTTAAATTTGATTTCTTCACAGGTGACATGTCATGATGATTATATAATTGTGATGCTTAAGCACTTTGTATGGAAAATTTGGATTCTACATATAGCAATTAGAATTGAATTATGCACATTGATTATGTTGCTAAATTGTGAATTGAATATGTATATTTCATGTAATGTTATCATCTTGAACTACTGATGCTTGATGTGCAGTGTGCATGTAAGAGAACCATGGAATTAATCGGAGAACCAAGGTTAAACATGTGTGAACTGAGTAAGCCAAGGCTTAATCCAGTATGGGATTTAAAAAAGCCTCGTTGTAATGTGAACTCATTGTTAATGTGGATTTTTACATGTGTGTTATTAGTTAATTTCTTATTGTCATCTAGGACATGACCTTGGGTATGTAATGTGTAATGGTTAGTGTCACTTGACACTTGTTATGTGCTTGTTTTAATTCATCCTTGTTCTAGTCACTTCTAGAGGCCAGTAAGGGGTTCTAAGGGTCATTTTTGGCATAATTTAAGTACCTAATGGATAGGGTTACGGGTTAGGAAGGTTTTGAGCATGTCTATAATTCCCTAGTGACCTTGGTAACCTATTTTATGACCCATTTACCCTTGACTTCGAAATTTGATAAGTCATAATCTTTACCCAACTCCACCCTTTCTTTCAATCATGCATTTATCATGGGGGGACAAGGAAAGACAACAAGGTCATAGAGTCAAGTCTGCATTTATGGATGGTGGGTGGGTAGAAATTTGGAGGCCTTTTTAGAGGCCCTTAGGAGATTTAGTGGGTGTTCACCCACTCTCTACATTTGGAGACATTAGGGTTTGGATTGAGGAAGGATAAGTGGATAAGCTCTTCTCAAACTTCCATTTCCATCACACTTGTGGAGGTTGGTTACTCTTCTCATGGAAGCCTTTCTTCTTGTTCATTAGATTAGCTTGTATTTTTCTCTCTCATGCATATGAATCTTGGTTCTTGTTGGCACAATGTGTTGTAAGGGAGGGATTTTGGGTTTGATTTCATGGTTTGATCTTGTTCTTTTTCTTATTGAGGGAGTTCTTGTTTATGGGTGTGAGGCATTACTCACCCTTTGGGAAGGGAAGAAGTGGCCTATGGGTTGAGGGGTTAGTTGGGCTCTCCATGAGGTGAGAGTCTCTTCTCTTGGAGAAGAGGGATAAGTCCATGGTGTATGGGCACCATGGAAGCCATTGCATTCTTGTATTTTGGAGAGGATGTTAAGCAAAGTATGTGTATGAAGCTTTTGGATATGTAGCCTTGAAGAGGCAATTGGATATGTAGCCTTGAAGAGGCAATTGAATACTCATGGTGAGAAATTGTATGTAATGGCATTCTCCCCTTGGAAAAGCCCACCTCCACCCTCTCAATGAGCTTATAAGACTCATTTGTGTAGCCTTGGGAGGGAGTAATTTGTTGTATGTTTGTGTAACTTGTTTTGTGAGCATCTTGTTGATCTTGTTTCATACCCATTTAGCCTTGGTTCTCCAAGCTTGGGGGTGGTCTCATAAGAGACCTAGGTTGGGTGGTGAGCACCCATGGTTCTCCCCTTTTTTATTGTAGGTATTGGTGTATTGATGCTTGTGGAAGAAGCTTGATGGAGTTCATCCTTGTTGGATGTGTTGTATGGATACACCACATGTCTTGTTTTGGGTAGATCTTGGAAGAAAGATCCTCTTTTTATATATATTTATAATGGAGTAGCCTCTCCTTGTAGTAGGAGTATTTTTGGTGGATTTTTATGGTGTTCATTTTATTCAAGTTGGAGCACCATGAAATTTTATATTGCAATAGAATGGAGAAAAGCATGTTTCATCTTCTTGAGATTATCATGCATGTATGGTTATCAAATTATGGTTCAATGATTCAACTTGTAAATAAGAAATGCTTGTTGTTATGTTGATGCATTCTCCTTGATTGAAATGGAGGTATAAATATCTCATGTTAAATGTTTGTCTAAGTTGACAAGGGAGAGATAATGTATTGTTTAAAGGAATAATTTCCATTGATATGAACTTTGTAAAGCTCTCAATGTGTTGACTTAACTGCTTATGTTCATTCTATTCTACCTTATCTTGGACAAACTTCAAACTAAATAGAAACTACTTGAGTTGATAAGAATGTTGCAACCTCTAAAAATCTTCTAAAATGAAGTATGACACTATTGAATTAATGGATAATTAAGACACTAATATTCTATCCATTATTCCCTTAGTCTAATTCATTAGCTCAAATGAAAGATCAAAATAAAAAGTTGCAGGAGAAATCATGAAATTAAAATGACACTTCCCATAATTTTATTAGAGCAAATAACTCTCTGGGTTTTGTATGGGAAAGAGAAATATTCTCTTACCATAGAGAATATTCACTTTTCCCCTCCTAATATAATTCCTAATTTAGTTTAATAGCCTAAGCTATCTATTACCCATGTTAATACACTCTAATATATGTTGAACAGGTTTTCAAATTAACTTTATTGTTAAAGAATTATCATAAAACTCTTCCCACTTGCTAGTGGTCCCCACTATAGCCCTCTTCCTATGCGCAGGTGATGGTCATGGTAGAGAAATATCTTTAATGCTTAGTCAAAATACCCCCTACATGAGTAGAAGGGCCCTTGAGAAGTGACACTCAACAAAAAAAGATTTAAATGCCTTGTCTTTTACTTAATTCCCATGTACATATGGGCTGACATGGCTTAAATAAAATCTTCAACTTTCAAGTTACCTCTTGCAAGTGCACCTAACTCAGATTTTAAAGTTTGACACATTCCCTTTAGTCATAAAAGGGTACCCTCTCCCTTGCTATGCACACCACCCACTTGGTCTTCTCCTTGGGAAAGCAAAATACTTGTGTTGTATTTTGCATTGACTTTAAACCATTTCCTATCTTCTCTAGCCTTGGAATCTGTGAAAATCCCATCCATGAGATTGGTGGAACCCTCAACTTTGTCTCCCCCTTGTCCTCTTAGAAGTTTTCTCCCCTTTGGCATTTATCATTGGTTAGTGGGTGTTGTAGGTTAGCCTAGGTGATAGTCTAGCCTTTAGGATATTTGAATTTGTTATTTTGTTATTTATTTATGTTGGTAATTACATAGGGTTTTAGATGATTTGTGTTATGGAGTTGATTAAGCACTAATTTTACTTATTAAAGATAAATTATTTTAGGGGAGAGTTAATAATGTTAGAAAATGTCTAGGAGATGTTACTTTTATATAACTTTTAATGTGTTAAAATATTAAATTAATTTTTTATGTTTTATTAATATGGTAACCTGTTTAAATAAGACCAGCTATGATAAACATTGGAGACTTATTTAATTGATGAAATTGACACTTAAGAAAATTGTCTAATTATTTATTAAATGTTTTAGCAGGACATGTATTCAATAATTTAATCAATTGGTTAGTAAGTGATAGGTATGGTGAATCATTAGATTAGGGTATATTGGAGCATGACAATAGTCATTTAGATGATAATTATAACCTTTAGCCATTAAATACTAATTTTTGTAATAAATGAATTAGACTATTAGTTAACAGTATTAATGTTCCGATCTAACTAAGAATGAATTAAATTATTAATTTAGTAGTTTTATCAGGCATATGTTCATTCACAACAAATAGTGGAACTTCTTAACAAGATGATAGCCAGTTCATTTTAGGGTCATCAAGAAACAAGACCATCGACATTAGTTAGATGAAGGTCTAGTTGAGATAGATTTATCCTCGATGGACCCACCCTTGGTTATAGTTCATTGTGTACATTTTCAAAATGATTAATACACTAGATACTATGAATACACCTGGAGCATGAACCCTTAATGGAAACTGTATACACTAGGGTTCCCATTTTTCTTGGTCTGACTCTTACTGCATTAGTTGATAACTTGATCCTAGATTTCACTCGGCATAGCCGATGATGATTTACAACTAACCTTGTAGTCATCTCTTGACATTTCACCCCCTTTTAAAAAAAATGTTACATTTTTGGATGTTTATTTTGGGCATGACAAACTTGTTCCAACGAGATATGCTAGTATAATAGTAGCTACTACTAAAGATAAATTACTAAACCATACCTCCAATGAACAATAATTCACATAAATAATCTACTAACAAAATTGAACATACCATGAAGACAAGAACTAGCTACAAGATCCACAAATCCAACAAACTAAGAGATCACATAATACATCCACACAAGGGACTAACTTGGGAACTCCCTACCTAAGGATAAAAGGATCAGAGGTCGAGTTTCTTCTTGTGGAACCTAGTGATATCACCATAAAAACAACAACAATCAAGGATTTTGAGGGATTGCTCAGACTTGTGAAGCCAGGTGAAGATGATAACTGGTACCTGCAATCCTGCATCACCAAGAAGAGATATTGTTAGAAAGTAAAGACCACCAAGATAACTGAGAGGGGGGGGTGAATCAGTTATCTGATAATTAAACCATTTATCAACTTCAATATCAACTTCAACATCTTTAAACCATATAATCAATGTAGTAACCAACCATAGAAAGATAATCATACACAATGACACAATAACACAAGATATGTTAACTAGGGAACCTCTTGATCAAAGAGTAAACCCTAGTGGGAATGATGCCCACAAAATGATGCACTAATATGAAAGTTCCTTGTGAAAGGATGGACCCTGTTAGGAGTCTTATGAAATACATTCAGTACATATGAATCTTTGTTAGGAGATTTTGAATCCTTGTTAAAATATTCTAACCTTGTTAGGAGTTATGGAAGACAGAAGGACCCACTACCCAAACAGCTTCAAGGCAAGATCTTTGAACTCACTATCCAATAGATCTTAGAATTATTCAATAGAATAATATGAAATATGTTACCTCCTTCACACTATGCCAAAACTGCACTCTCTACTACACAAGATCACAAATCCAGATCTCTGTACTTCACAAGTCTTCCTTCATCACTAAATTAGTTCTTTTCTTCACTTCATGCATACATTCGCATCACAAATTTCACAATTTCATATCACAACTATTAAAATCCCATCATAAAAATAAGGAAAACATTCCTTCCTTTATACCACACTTAAATAATTACAAATGAGTTAGCATCCAAATACAAAATAATAATTTCAACATGCTACATCAAAATTACATAAAAACTATTAGCTTCCAGATACAATAACTTTCCAATCATGTGACCTAGAAGTTTTTCCTATGAACCACATCACCACCAATGAGTCTCAAACTTCCCTTTAACTTTGTAGAATCAGATTCCATCCCGGTTAGGAGATATCCTCTGATTACCAAAAAATGCTACTTAGGAACACTGCCAGAATACTGCTTCCACCAAAATGCTTATAAATTTCATGAATAAATGAATTTCCTTTTGCACTCTTAACCATATGCTAATAACACACCAAATAATATACCATCAACTATGCATAACTCAATCTAGAATATAACATGTGCGCAAAATAAAACTATGCCTGCTTGTCTGCTAAACTCCAGAATATCACTATGTTGACATCAATGACAATCATAGTCATGAATGCAACAACCACTACTATAGAATGACTACCAAAGGCTTTAAAATTCATTCCTAACAATCTCCCGCATTGGAATTGATGGCAACATAGATGAAAAATATCCAATGTTCCAAAAATCCAATCATTGCTGCTCTGCTGCTCTTCATCAATCAAATCTTGCTTCGTTATCCTATTCAATCTCTCCAACAAATGTAGTTCCTCAATATTTTTCATGATTCTCTCCCCCATTGACATCAATGATAGAAATTCCATCACAATGACAACAATAGCTCAATGTCAAAACACACTGTTCAAAAAATACATTCACAAGAGTCCTCGTGACTCAGCTCAGATACACATACTCCCCCATAGAGGAAGTACCAACATCCAATCCAGAAAATAGATAGGGCCATATTCCACTAGACTAATGCAACCAAATGCATCATTACTCAAAAGTAGGCTGGGGCATAACCCCAAGCATACCTCTCAGATACTCAAATGTATCCTTAGGCAAGGGCTTAGTAAATATATCTGATATCTGCTCCTTTGTGCTTATGTACTCCAGTCTGAGTTCTTTATCTGCAACTTTCTCTCTTACAACATGATACTTGATCTCTATATGCTTTGTTTTAGAATGTAAAATAGGATTCTTAGACATACTAACTATACTTGTATTGTCACAGTGTATGAAAATAGGCTCATAAAACTTGATTACAATGTCCATCAACATCTGCTTCATCCAAATTATCTGATTACAATTTTTTGCTGCTGCTACATATTTTGCTTCTGCTATACTCTATGAGATACAATTCTTCTTTATGCTCAACCAAGAAACTAATCTTCCTCCAAGAAAAAAGGCTCCACCATTGGTGCTTTTCTTATCATCAATGCTACCTCCCCAATCAGCATCACTATATGCACATAGGGTAAAATCATTAGAAGTTTCATACCACAATCCATAGTCCATTGTGCCTTTAAGATATCTCAATATCCTCTTTACTACTGGATAATGTGACTCTCTAGGTTTAGTTTGAAATTTTTCTACCATTCCAACTAAATGTTGTATATCTGGTCTAGTGTGTGTCAAGTATTGCAATCCACCAATCATAGATCTGTACTTCTTTTTCTCAACTGCTAGTGTATCATCTTTACTAGATAGTTTATGTCCTATAACCATAGGTGTTCCAACTAGTTTACAATTATCCATACCAAATATTTTCAACAAATCATTCAAGTACTTTGTCTGACTTACAAAGATACCATCTTTGTTTTGTGTTATTTGTAATCCCAAAAAGTATTTCATTTCTCCAATCATACTCATTTCAAATTTTGTCTTCATTTCATTAGCAAATTTGTCACTAGCTTCATCTTCTCCTCCAAAAATAATGTCATCAACAAAAATAACCAAAACTAACAATCCATTCTCAATTTCTTTTGTATATAAGTTACTATTAGCTATTCCTTTTGTAAATCCTAACTTTAAAAAATACTTATCTAATCTAGCATACCAAGTTCTAGGTGCTTGCTTTAGTCCATACAATGCTTTCTTTAGTTTACTACCATGTCTCCTTCTTGAGTCAAAGGAAAACCTTCAGGTTACTCAATGTAGACTTCTTCTAATTCACCATTCAGAAATGTTGACTTCACATCCATCTGATACACTTTGAATTTCTTAAATGCTGCATAAGCCAAAAATATTTTTACTGCTTCATGTCTTGCCACAGGGGCAAAAGTCTCTTCATAGTCAATTCCTTCTTTCTGTGAGTATACCTTACATACCAATCTTGCTTTGTTTCTAATTACTTCTCCTTGTTCATTCATCTTGTTCCTAAATACCCATTTAGTTCCAATCACATTTTTATCTTTAGGTCTAGGAACCAATTCCCATGTCTTGTTCTTTTCAATCTGATCCAATTCTTCTTTCATAGCTTTAATCCAATGTTCATCTTCACAAGCTTCATTAGTAGACTTAGGTTCAATTTGAGAAATCAAACATAAATGTACCTTCTTTCTAGTCATAACTCCTCTATCCAAACTTCCAATCACTTGTTCAATAGGATGATGTCTTGATATATACCTGTTAGGCGTCATAGTCACTGATCTTTCTTCTACTATAGATTCTTCTCTAGATTCTTCTTTGTTTTCTTCAACGTGACTTTCACTCAACAATTCACTATCAGTCTCAAAAAATTGTTCAATAGTTTCAATGTTAGGCTAAGGGTTAGTTCCTTCATCAGATTCATAATCAAGCATTCTTTTCTAAATTTTAAACTTCTCATCAACTTTTACATTTGCACTTTCAACAATAGTCTTAGTTCTCTTATTGTAACATCTATATGCTTTTCTTTTCAAAGAATATCCAATAAAAATTCCTTCATCTCTTCTAGGATCAAATTTTCCTATATCATCATCTCTATTAATATAACATTTGCTTCCAAAAATTCTAAAATACTTAACTGAGGGTGCATGTCCAAACCACAATTCATAAGGTGTCTTGTTTGTGTCTACTTTGATTTGTACTCTATTTATTGTATATACTATTGTATTCACTACTTCTCTCCAAAATGTCTTTGCCAAATCACCTTCAAACAAGATAGCTCTAGCTGCTTTAGTCACTGATCTGTTCCTTCTTTCTACAGTACCATTTTGTTCAGGTGTTCTAGGGGCTGAAAACTATCTCTTAATACCATTTACTTCACAAAAGGTGTTAAACTCTTTAGATGTAAATTCTCCACCTCTATCAAATCTCAAACATTTAATCCTCATTCTTGATTCATTCTCAACTTTATTCTTCATGACCTTAAACTTATCAAATGCTTCAAATTTTTCTTTCAAAAATGCAATCCACATCATTCTTGTAAAATCATCAACAAGAATCATAAAATACCTTTCTCCATAGAATCCTCTAGTAGTAGTAGGACCACTCAATCCTATATGAAAAATCTCCAACTTTTTTGTAGATGTGAACTTCTTGCAAGGAAATGAACTCCTTTTCTGCTTAGCCATCACACATTCCTTGCAAATCATGTTAGTAGGCTTCATAATCTTAGGTAAATCTATTACTGTAAGTGTAGAACTTACTTTCACAATATTATCAAAGTTTATATGACAAAACCTTCTATGCCATAACCAACTGTCATCAATCTTAGTCATCAAACATGTCATCTCAGTAGGGTTCAACTGAAATACATTACCTCTAGTTCTAGATCTAGTTCCAATTAGATTTCCATCTTTATCATTTATCACACAATTTTTCTCAGTAAACCAAACTTGATATCCCTTATCCACTAACTGTCCAACACTCAAAAGATTTTGTTTCAATCCATCAACAAAGTAAACATCATCAATATTAGTATTTCCATCAAGAGTAATAGATCCTATACCTTTAATCAAACAAGGTGCATTGTTACCAACTCTAACAACTCCTCCATCATAATTGTTAAACTTTATGAACTTTCCTTTATCACTAGTCATATGATGTGAACAACCACTATCTATAATCCAATCAGCTTTCTTTTCAACTTGGGAAACTAAGGATTTCTCTTCCTTAACATTAGATTTAGAATTTTCTTCCTTAATTGCTACAAATGTTATGTCATCAAAGTTATCATTATCACTGTGACTCAAATGTCTTTCAATTCCTACTTCAATTTCTTCATCATTAGCATAATAACATTCTTTAGATCTTCTAGGCTTAAAATTATTTCTATACTTCTTAACTCTCTTAGGACACTTGATGTAAAATGACCATATTCATGACATGTCCAACATTTAAAGATTTTCTTACCATCTGGTTCTCTTTTCACAAGCAAGGAAATACCTTCTTCAATCTTCTTATCTTCATCAGATTTGGATCTACTACTGCTGGTATAATCTCCATTCACACTTGTACTTCTAGACAAAGTAGGTCCGATGCTAAGAGCACTGAATGTTGTCTCTACTCTAGGTAGTTCTCCTAATAATCTCAAATTCATCTTTACTGCTTCCAATCTTCCAAGAAGAGTCTCTCTTGAAAAGTTTGGTGTACAAGGTATCACTTGTTCAATCATTTGTGTAGTCTACCTGAATACTGGTGTCAATGTTCTCAAAATCTTCCATATTACTTCATTCTCTATCTTTTCACCTCCACAAGACTTTATTTCTGCAACAATTTCTGACATCCTACCAATATAGCTTCTAACAGATTCATCTTCCATCATTCTTATGTCTTTAAATGCACAAATCCAATTATGTAACCTAGCTTTCTTTGCATGTTCATCACCTTCAAAAGTAGAATGTAAAGCTTTCCAAATATCATGAGATCTAGTTAAACCTTTTACTTGACTATATTCATTCTCTGAAAGTGCTGATAAAAGTGCTTATCTTGCAAGTATGTTACACATGAATAGATCTACCTCATCTTTAGAACTTGATTCAAGATTATCTTCTTCAATTAGAGTCCTTTCATTCTTTTTAATCAACCAATAACCTAGTCCTAAACACAAGAGATGTGTCTTCATCTTTTCTTTCCAGCTATCAAAATTTACTCCATCAAACTTAGGGCTTTCTTTCCTAAAATTAGCCATAGATTTCCTTAAGTTGTTAACCTTCTCTTTCAAGGACCTGCCGCTCTGATACCAATTGTTAGAAAGTAAAGACCACCAAGATAACTGAGAAGGGGGGGGGTGAATTAGTTATCTAATAATTAAACCATTTATCAACTTCAATATCAACTTCAAAAGCTCTAAACGATATAATCAATGCAGTAACCAGCCATAGAAAGATAATCATACACAATGACACAATAACACAAGATATGTTAACTAGGGAACCTCTTGATCAAAGAGTAAACCCCAAAGGGAATGATGCCCACAAAATGATGCACTAATATGAAAGTTCCTTGTGAAAGGATGGAACCTATCAGGAGTCTTATGAAATACATTCAGTACATATGAATCTCTATTAGGAGATTTTGAATCCCCGTTAAAAGATTCTAACCCTGTTAGGAGTTATGGAAGACAGAAGGACCCACTGCCCAAACAGCTTCAAGGCAAGATCTCTGAACTCACTGTCCAACAGATCTTAGGATTATTCAATAGAATAATATGAAATATGTTACCTCCTTCACACTATGCAAAAATCACACTCTCTACTACAGAAGATCACAAATCTAGATCTCTGTACTTCACAAGTCTTCCTTCATCACTGAATTAGCTCTTTTCTTCACTTCATGCATACATTCACATCACAACTTTCACAATTTTATATCACAACTATTACAATCCCATAATAACAAAAAGGAAAACATTCCTTCCTTTATACAACACTCAAATAATTACAAATGAGTCAGCATCCAAATACAAAATAATAATTTCAACACGCTACATCAAAATTACATAAAAATTGTCAGCTTCCAGATATAATAACTTTCAAATCATGTTGTAATAACCTCTCTGATAATTATACCTAGAATCTTTGATTTAGACATACTTAGTTATAATTATTGTTTATTGTTTATGAAATTGGAAATCATTTATCTTGTATATGCTTATGAAGATTTAAAGAGCTAACCCAAGGATTTGGAAGCTAACCATTATATATATGTGATTTCTCATGTTTTATGTATATGTGATTGATGTGTTTCATGACTCAGGATGAAGTCGTAGTTACTCACTTAGTTGAGGTCCACACGATGTATCGATCCTGTTCATCTGTTTGCAAATGCCTTATTGTATATATCTATGTGCATGTATCTCTTCTCGGTGATGCAGGCTTGTAGGTACCGGGCATCGTCTCCACCTGGTCCCACAGGTCTGAGCGAGCCCTCAAAATCCTTGATTGTTGTTGTTGTTACAGAGATATCACCAAGGTTCCATGAGAAGGAACTCAACCTCTAACCCTTTTGACCTTTAGGCGGGGAGTTCTTGAGTCAATCCCTTGTGTTGTTGATATATCATTGTGTATAATAGTTTGTTAGATTATGGTGATCTTGTTTCTTGTTCTTGTCCCTTTCATTTTAGGAGACTAAGGTTTGGATATGGTAGCTTTAATGGTTCTTAATAATATGCTTGATTGTTGATCGTAGATAATTTATTTCATGCGAGTATTGAATGTTGTGCTTAATTTCACTAATCTTGTTAGACCATCTTGTGTTAGCGATCACCACATATATATGTAATATATATAAATATATATATATCCTAATTTTACTTTGTATGGAATATGATTTATTATTTGATTGGATAATAATATTTTATAATACCATAATAATAAGATTTTTATGATATTAATAATAACATTGTTTTTAATAATATGATATTAATAATATTATTATTTTTAATAATATTATAATAATATATATACACATAAGCATATGGGTGCACACATATGCCTATGGTTGCATATATATATATTTAATAAATATTAGTGTGTGAAAGTAATTGTATTTTAAATTATAATAATAAATAAATTATTTACTTAAAGGATTAATTATTAGATGGTAAAACTTTTACCATAGCTTTAGTAAATATGGTGATAAGTAATAATAGTAATAAATTATTTCCTTTTCCTTAAATAAAGAAAAATAACATTAGTTTATTAATATTGATGAGGCTCTCATATTAGATTTTATTATTAATAATCTTGAATTAGCTATTCCCTTCCCGTGAATGGCTTTAATGAATAAATTAAATCCTAAACTATAAACTATCTTTTGGTTGGGATGGTTACAACGGTTGATTTTCCCGTGCAACCAATCCTTCAACCTATTTACAGGAGAGATATTTGAAGGATAGGGAGGTTGGCTGAAAAGGGAGACTGAAGAAATTGGATTATTGCTTTGAGAGGATATTGTATTTAGGGAGGGTTTTTGGCTGGATTATTCATAGGAGAATTGATCTTAATTTTAGGATATCATTATTGATTATTTCATATTTAGAAAAGGTGGTGTCTGCAATCGGAAGGCTTTGGTGGAGTGCTGGAAGTAGGCCAAGTTGATTGATTCCTCCTTCTTCAATGGTTGTCTTCTCTGGAATCCAGGTAGGAGCTATCCTGCAAGATGCTCCTCCTTATTTGATTCATGTGATTGTTTTGTTCTGTATTTGTGGTTGCTTCACGTGTACAGGCAATATGAGGAATATATTATTATATTGTATTATGTTTGTTTTTCCTGTGTGAAGGGACCTAGGAGAAAGGATAGATATATAGTAAATATTTTATTGTACAAATGATTATTTATTCTTTTGTGTGTTATTATATTTTCTGTGAAGCTATATTGTTTGTTTACTTGCTGGAAAATATAGGTTGTGATTTAGATTGCGAACTATGTAACTACTCTTGCCTACTCTCTGGGAAAAAGATAGTATCATTAATTGTATGTACACAAACCTAGTGAAATACAAACTATCCTATTATTTTTAATAATAATAAAATTCATCAACACAAAATCAAATTTATTTAAACAATAATCTTATCTATGACTATCCTAACATGACAGATATCTGCCCTCTAGATAGACCCATACTTAGATGTATATAACTTTTTATTCAGATCAAAAATCCTTAATCTCTCTAGTGAGGATGGGTGTAATTAGGTTTTGTAAAACATATCCAAAGCTCATAAAGATCCAAGGTTGGTTTGAAAGTTATGGCCCCCGCACTGAGGCTCATTTTTTCTGATACTGTATTGTTCGTCAATCAGTGATCTCTATTTTTAATCTCTTATATATACCTGCATCCAAAAACTTAATAACACATACTTATATATTAATATGCTTCTCTCATAATCCATAATAACCAAATAAATTGAAGAGCCTATGTGCTCATTAAAGCTTCAAAACAATTGATCGATTGCACCAAATCAATAAAAAGGATAGTCAATGTAAATGATGACTTCCTCTGTTCAAAGCCTCATAAAAATAAATAAAACTTGTATGGAAATGGTTAATAATAGAAAATAATATTATATAAATCCATTTAAAATCTCATTTTCATTGGAATGGAGTTTTTCTTTAAATACAAAGGGGTTGGCTATACCCTCATGGCAGAGAACACAAACGTTGTAAAGCTTTTCATTCGTATTCAAAGAAAACTTTATTTCCCTCTCTCTTCCACACACCAAACCCTCTAAAAATCTCTCCAAATTTGAGTGTTATGTGTCTATGATGTTTTGGTAAGGGTAGGAAACCTAGCTTATCACTTAGAGTTTCCATCTAGCCTTAGAAATTTTTGGGAAAGGGTTTGTACTTTAATTTTATTTTCAGTTGTTATTTGGGAAAGGTTACTCCAACCCTAGGTACGACCTAGATATCACTTCCTTGTGGACCTTGGTCTTTATCTCCTAGCACGGGGGAGTGGACCTTTGTGGATCCACGTGGTTGGGTGGTGATTCTTTTCGAGGTATCGTTCGTGTTTGTGCTATTCATGGAGCATCAGAAGCTATTGAAGATATTTCTCACTATTTTTCATGTTTTATCTTAGAAAGAAAATTGCAAAAATATTGTAAAGTGTTATTCATATTCATGTAATCCTATAAGGCCTTGTATAGTAGAAGATATATTGTAAGCATTCATGTAATTGGGAAGGGTATATCTAGGAAAATTATGAGAATGAAAGTCAATATGTATTATTGTTGTTGGAAGCAAATGGCATGTTTCTTATTACTATTGTTCAAGAAAAGTTAGTAAAACAAATGTGTTAAGTTCATATGAGAAATAGTTTAACTCCTAGATAAATTCTTTTGCAAAGACTATGCTTTAAATGTTTATGAAATAAGGTTTAGGGAATATTGATGGAATCAATTTGGTTAGTAATCAAATGATAGCATTTATATTTCTCTCTAAAGAATTTCTAAGGTTATGCTTTAAGATTTAGTACACTTAATGATCTTAAAATAATTATAAATGTACTATAAGGGAACCTTGAAAAGAATGTAAGTTAAATGATGTTTATGGATTGTTCGTGCAAATCTTTTAAAGTTCAAAATTTTTCATAATTTGTTACTTAGGTTTTCTTTTCTAAAGAGAATCTTTGTTCTCTTTCCTGGTTCCCTTGCGGAGCATGACATCTTTGGTATCAAAGCACTAGGTTTCCACACTGGGACTCTTAGCTCACTTACTGCTTAGTACTTTGCATAGTTTTATTTTAGTTTTTCATTATAATACATGATCCTAAATATAGGAACTATGTTCTTGGTATTCATGCTATAGTGTACCCATGCTTCTATGGTTATGTTGTCTTACAAAAATTACTTCTATTTTTTTCATTCTAAATATAATGAATGAGCCTCCTGAATACTTTCATAGATAGTGGATATCTTTCTAATAAATAAAGGTTAATGAATTCCACATGTTTCATATCCCCCTTTTGTTGTACTCCTAGAAAGACTCAAATTAGTATTACAAGTTATTTTGTACCATAAGTGTTTTTAGTAACCAAGCATATCTCCTCTAAAACTTGTCATCACGAGTGCTTGTTATAGTGATTATAGGTTTCTTGATTGAGTTGAAAAGGCTTAACACCATATTCTATTTTAAATATCATAATAGCTATGTGTGACCAATGAATTTAGTTAATGATGTTACTATGGTAGTTCTCCTTATTATAGATGCAAATGATGAAGTTACCACATACATATTATAGGCTATTGTAAGGACTGAAATATTGTGTCTCTCTCTTTCTTTTTTCCTATTTTAGAATAGAATTGAAAAACAAATCCTTGTACAAAACATGAATTTAGGACCTTATTAATTATGTTTCAACATTGGAATTATTGGGTAATCCTTTTGGGTCATGTTGTTGTTGAAGAATTAATAATAGTGGGGAACATCTACTAAATTAGCATTGTGAGTATTTCTCTTTGGATTTATATGCAAATGATAATGAGGCATGATGCATGATTGATTTTGTTTTTATAACACTTGAATGTTTACATGAAATTACATTAGGGTTATTTGATAATAATAACCACAAATTGAAAATAAAATATCTCTTCTCTATTCATGGTGAATGACCATCAAATGATGTTATCTATATAAAGTAAAAATATGATTCAATTTTTTTGATGCTGGAAATTCATGGCTAAAATACCTAAGGTCCATCTGTGACTATAAGCCTATGTAGGGATTAACCATAGAGATGAAATTAGGAGTTTTTCATAATGAAAGGAATACGTGTTCTTTTGGTACAATTATTGAAGGAATAGGTAGGGATGATATAATATTTTCTTGACTATCTTTCTGAAATTATTTGTTCTTGACTTGGTGAATAGGTAATATTTAGATGAAATATGAATGCTATGGTAAGTCCAATAATGATGTGATTATCCTCTCCAAATTTCAATATTAGGGAATTGAGAATTCAATGTATTTCCTTATGAGTATTGAAGTCATTATGTTAGTGAAAACTAGTGTCTTGAAATGTCTATATGGTGTGTTGTGTCTTTATTGGAGGGATTTACCATGTGTAATAAAAGTACCTAGCTAATTCATTTGTTTGAAAGGATGATACTTGGTCCACTCTTAGTGTCCCTGATTGGGTGAAAAGTAAATGTCCATAATGGTTTATAATGATTAGTTGTGAATTTATTATGTGACTAATAAATGTACATAGTACAAGTTCATTGTTTCCTTTCCTTAATTAAAACAAATATGTGTTGATTCAATGATTCTTGAAGAAATATAATGTATCATTTTTTTTCTTGTGCCTTATTTTATATGAGTTAAAGTCATCTTGAAAATATATGTTATTATGGGAATAGCAGAGATTGATATGTGTACATTGGATATTGGAATATGCCCATGAGGAGGTGAAATGTGATTAAGTATGTCATTGGTATTTTTATACCAGGTAGACAAAGTGAGTTGTGAAAATAAAATAAATTGGAATATATGGATACTATGTGATGTTATTGTGTACTTCCTTGTAAATGTGATAAAACCAATGCCAGTGCTTATGTTGGGTGTTGTGTATAACCAATAATTATTTGAGTTCCATGGAGTGGTGCAATATAAGTACTGTCCATGGAAGTTATGTTTGGATAAGGGTATGGGAGAACCATACCATTCATGTGTTGCCTTCTTGTTTGTCACCCTACTGAGTGCCAACCCATGAGTGTTGGTAATTTAGTCTGTGGAGGGGTAGTAGTAGCACCATTTCCTTAGGTATTTATGTGGTGTACGTATAATGGTGGCATGAAGTGACCTTAGCTTCCACTACTCGAGGGAAAAGAGTAAACTATGCTTCCCCTTATGATGAACCTAAACATTTGGTTCATAAGTGTTTATCCTAATTCCCACAGTTCTTGAGCACAATACCAATACTTGATATGAGCCTCTAAGAGGAGATATATGATTTATGGATATGTACATTTCTATGTGGTCTAGCATGTGGAGGGAGATTTTGTTAGCCCATGCTATGATGGATACCATATTCGCACATGTTCCGACATGATCCAATGAATATGATGCCACACCCCACTATTGTTCCGACATAGTGTGAGGTGATGATGTCGTGTTGCTGATGGTAGCGAGCCGATCTTGAGAACATGATGCCACGTACATGATTACGTGAAGGCGCAGTATATGTATGTATTTTGTTTCCTACTTGATGCAGAGTATATTGGTGATACTTGCATGCTTGTAGAGGGGCACCCATGGATGCTCAGTTTGTAGACGCGGTAGGCATATGGGTAGGCCCAAGCCATGTATACCTCTAGCTATGATGATGATCTATGAGAGACATCGTTATGCGGGGTGTGTCCTGTGTGTGCCTATTCCACAAGGAACACTGCCATGCAACATACGACCAGAGTGTGCTTACTCCACTTGGTGTATGGTCATGCCGGGTGGGTTGGCATGCTTATTTTGCAACATCCAATGTAGGGGTGTTGCCGAGGTGAACCCCCTATGCCATGTGGGTAGTGTTTCCTGGGCCCAACCACATGAAGGGCTATTGCGATAGCTAGACTTTGTTCCCTCCTTCCTCATGAGGTGACTAGATATAGTCACACAGTGATGTGATGTGCAATTTATGATGAATTTCTTTTATCTTCAGTTGTGTAGACCAACAGTTTTATTATCTTTTTCTATAATAGTTTAGCCAAGACTTATGAAATGTATCTTGGATTCTTGTTATCTTATTATTGAGATTGATAATTCTATTTATTTTTATTATTATTATTGTGCTTTGATGGCTAAACTATCTTCTTTTGTAATGTTGGTCTTGTGTTGTGTTGTGATTCCTCACTAAGGACGCATGAGGCAGACTTGGTGAGTGTATACGAGGAAGTAGACGCAGGGAACCCTTGAGGATGGGGGTATGTGAGGCTATTATGCAGCTAGTATCCACTGCCTTCCTATGTGTGGTGTTTGTTCCTTGGAGGCTAACCACCTTACACAAACAAGGGATATGACACGTGGACTTGTATGGAGGATCTTCATGACAAAGGCCCGAGATACCATCAAGCCACTATGTGAGGTATTGATTATGGATTTTGGATATAGATGAGACTGGTATTGTATCCTAGAGTGAGAGCTTGTCTAGAGAGGCATATCCACTCCTAATCCTTGTGATGTGTAATCCCAGTGATGTGGACTGATATGATTTTTTAAGAGGCACATTTGGATATGCTCAATGTTTTATATTAGATTGAAATATATTGCTGTGTGGATGCAAGTAAAAATTTGATTTGCATGTATTAAAAGAGAAGGAATTTGTAACACCTTCATATGTTTTAAGGAAAATTGAGTGGTTAAAGCTAGGGAAAATTCTATTCATACTGATATTTGATCAAGTTGAAGTTATCCTTGTTGGTAATAGTTAAATTGATTGGGATATATATTTTATGCTTAACCATATTATGAGGATTATTTTCTATATAGTGTATAGATTCAAGGATTAGTTATGTATGTGATATCAGTTAAAATATATTTAAGAGATAATGTTTGATGTATTTCCATTTCCAACCTACTGACTTCCAAGAGTAAGTCTCATCTTAGGGGGGGAGGATGTAATAACCTCTCCGATAATTATACTTGGACTCTTTGATTTAGACATACTCAGTTCTAATTATTGTTTATTGTTTATGAAATTGGAAATCATTTATCCTGTATATGCTTATGAAGATTTAAAGAGCTAACCCAAGGATTTGGAAGCTAACCATTATATATATGTGATTTCTCATGTTTTATGTATATGTGATTGATGTGTTTCATGACTCAGGATGAAGTCATAGTTACTCACTTAGTTGAGGTCCACACGATGTATCGATCCTGGTAATCTGTTTGCAAATGCCTTATTGTATATATCTATGAATATGTATCTCTTCTCGGTGATGTAGGCTTGTAGGTACCGAGCATCATCTCCACCTGGTCCCACAGGTCTGAGCGAGCCCTCAAAATCCTCAATCATTGTTGTTGTTACGGAGATATCACCAAGGTTCCATGAGAAGGAACTCAACCTCTAACCCTTTTGACCTTTAGGCGGTGAGTTCTTGAGTCAATCCCTTGTGTTGTTGATATATTATTGTGTATAACAGTTTGTTAGATTATGGTGATCTTGTTTCTTGTTCTTGTCCCTTTCATTTTAGGAGACTAAGGTTTGGATATGGTAGCTTTAATTGTTCTTAATAATATGCTCGATTGTTGCTCGTAGATAATTTATTTCATGCGAGTATTGAATGTTGTGCTTAATTTCACTAATCTTGTTAGACCATCTTGTGTTAGCGATCACCACATATATATGTAATATATATAAATATATATATATCCTGATTTTACTTTGTATGGAATATGATTTATTATTTGACTGGATAATAATATTTTATAATACCATAATAATAAGATTTTTATGATATTAATAATAACATTATTTTTAATAATATGATATTAATAATATTATTATTTTTAATAATATTATAATAATATATATACACATAAGCATATGGGTGCACACATATGCCTATGGTTGCATATATATATATATATATATTTAATAAATATTAGTGTGTGAAAGTAATTGTATTTTAAATTATAATAATAAATAAATTATTTACTTAAAGGATTAATTATTAGATGGTAAAACTTTTACCATAGCTTTAGTAAATATGGTGATAAGTAATAATAGTAATAAATAATTTCCTTTTCCTTAAATAAAGAAAAATAACATTAGTTTATTAATATTTATGAGGCTCTCATATTAGATTTTATTATTAATAATATTGAATTAGCTATTCCCTTCCCATGAATGGCTTTAATGAATAAATTAAATCCTAAACTATAAACTATCTTTTGGTTGGGATGGTTACAACGGTTGATTTTCCCGTGCAACCAATCCTTAAACCTATTTACAGGAGAGATATTTGAAGGATAGGGAGGTTGGCTGAAAAGGGAGACTGAAGAAATTGGATTATTGCTTTGAGAGGATATTGTATTTAGGGAGGGTTTTTGGTTGGATTATTCATAGGAGAATTGATCTTAATTTTAGGATATCATTATTGATTATTTTATATTTAGAAAAGGTGGTGTCTGCAATCGGAAGGCTTTGGTGGAGTGCTGGAAGTAGGCCAAGTTGATTGATTCCTCCTTCTTCAATGGTTGTCTTCTCCGGAATCCAGGTAGGAGCTATCCTGCAAGATGCTCCTCCTTATTTGATTTGTGTGATTGTTTTGTTCTGTATTTGTGGTTGCTTCATGTGTATAGGCAATATGAAGAATATATTATTATATTGTATTATGTTTGTTTTTCCTGTGTGAAGGGACTTAGGAGAAAGGATAGATATATAGTAAATATTTTATTGTACAAATGATTATTTATTCTTTTGTGTGTTATTATATTTTCTGTAAAGCTATATTGTTTGTTTACTTGCTGGAAAATATAGGTTGTGATTTAGATTGCGAACTATGTAACTATTCTTGCCTACTCTCTGGGAAAAAGATAGTATCATTAATTGTATGTACACAAACCTAGAGAAATACAAACTATCCTATTATTTTTAATAATAATAAAATTCATCAACACAAGATCAAATTTATTTAAACAATAATCTTATCTATGACTATCCTAACATGACAGATATCTGCCCCCTAGATAGACCCATACTTAGATGTATATAACTTTTTATTCAGATAAAAAATCCTTAATCGCTCTGGTGAGGATGGGTGTAATTAGGTTTTGTAAAACATATCCAAAGCTCATAAAGATCCAATGGTTGGTTTGAAAGTTATGGCCCCCGCACTGAGGGTCATTTTTTCTGATACTATATTGTTCATCAATCAGTAATCTCTATTTTTAATCTCTTGTATATACCTACATCCAAAAACTTAATAACACATACTTATATATTAATATGCTTCTCTCATAATCCATAATAACCAAATAAATTGAAGAGCCTATGTGCTCATTAAAGCTTCAAAACAATTGATCGATTGCACCAAATCAATAACAAGGATAGTCAATGTAAATGATGACTTCCTCTGTTCAAAGCCTCATAAAAATAAATAAAACTTGTATGGAAATGGTTAATAATAGAAACTAATATTATATAAATCCATTTAAAATCTCATTTGCATTGGAATGGAGTTTTTCTTTAAATACAAAGGGGTTGGCTATACCCTCATGGTAGAGAACACGAACGTTGTAAAGCTTTTCATTTGTATTCAAAGAAAACTTTATTTCCCTCTCTCTTCCACACACCAAACCCTCTAAAAATCTCTCCAAATTTGAGTGTTATGTGTCTATGATGTTTTAGTAAGGGTAGGAAACCTAGCTTGTCACTTAGAGTTTCCATCTAGCCTTAGAACTTTTTGGGAAAGGGTTTGTACTTTAATTTTATTTTCAGTTGTTATTTGGGAAAGGTTACTCCAACCCTAGGTACGGCCTAGATATCACTTCCTTGTGGACCTTGGTCTTTATCTCCTAGCACGGGGGAGTGGACCTTTGTGGATCCACGTGGTTGGGTGGTGATTCTTTTTGAGGTATCATTCATGTTTGTGCTATTCATGGAGCATCAGAAGCTGTTGAAGATATTTCTCACTATTTTTCATGTTTTATCTTAGAAAGAAAATTGCAAAAATATTGTAAAGTGTTATTCATATTCATGTAATCCTATAAGGCCTTGTATAGTAGAAGATATATTGTAAGCATTCATGTAATTGGGAAGGGTATATCTAGAAAAATTATGAGAATGAAAGTCAATATGTATTATTGTTGTTGGAAGCAAAGTGGCATGTTTCTTATTACTATTGTTCAAGAAAAGTTAGTAAAACAAATGTGTTAAGTTCATATGAGAAATAGTTTAACTCCTAGATAAATTCTTTTGCAAAGGCTATGCTTTAAATGTTTATGAAATAAGGTTTAGGGAATATTGATGGAATCAATTTGGTTAGTAATCAAATGATAGCATTTATATTTCTCTCTAAAGAATTTCTAAGGTTATGCTTTAAGAGTTAGTACACTTAATGATCTTAAAATAATTATAAATGTACTAAAAGGGAACCTTGAAAGGAATGTAAGTTAAATGATGTTTATGGATTGTTCGTGCAAATCTTTTAAAGTTCAAAATTTTTCATAATTCGTTACTTAGGTTTTCTTTTCTAAAGAGAATCTTTGTTCTCTTTCTTGGTTCCCTTGCGGGGCATGACACATGTGACCTCAAAGTTTGTGCTATGAATCACACCACCACCAATGAGTCTCAAACTTCCCTTTAACTATGCAGAATCAGATTCCATCCCAGTTAGGAGATATTCTCCTATTAGCAAAAACTGCTACTCAGGAACACTGCCAAAATATTGCTTCCACCAAAATGCTTATAAATTTCATGAATAAATGAATTTCCTTTTATGCTCTTAACCATAGGCTAATAACACACCAAAGAACATACCATCAACTTGTTGGAAATATTCAGGAATTACTGAGAGGGGAGGGGTGAATCAGTAACTCCAAATTCTTTTCTAGTTTTAACATGTATTTTACTTTTAACCTTTGCATACAGAAAGCATGAAACTTAAAAAGCATTCACAATAAAGACACATGAATTTGGTTACCCAGAAACCTTCCAAAAGAAAGTAAAACTGGGGTGGGGATGAAACCCACAAAGCTTTAATACTGCAGAATAAAGTTGGCCGGTTAAGGCTTACAATTTGATCACTTCCGATGATCTGCCCTGTTAGGAGCAATAAAGATTGCTAAATCCACCCTGTTAAAGGATTTACAAACATACAGTGAAGTATGCACTCGGTAAAGAGATTTATACAAAGACTGTTAAGTCTACCCGGTTAAAGGATTTAGTACTGATTCACCTGTTAGAATGAAACAGTAGATCTCTGCTTTACAACTGGATTGCTGAATGAGATTCGCTGATGTACTGATCACCTTCTGTGATGAATTTGTCTTTTCTGTATCTTATACTTCTGAAGCCTTCTGCAATTCACTTATTTCTGCCTTTGTTACTCTTTTATATATTCTGTATCATATATTTTTATTACTTGTGCTCATGTCTTTTATTTCTACATCATTGTTTATATACAGGTTTCAAACGATTAATTACAATTACAATTGCACAGTCGGCTTGATAAATAAACATAAGTGCTACTAAGTCGGCCCAAATATGGTTACTCGGTTCCTTCACACTGACTCGGTGACTTTCTGGTACTCGGCGTCCACTGCATTACTCGGCATCGTCATGCACTCGGTAGAAGTGAAGGCACGGTTCATACTGATCACTCGGTAGGTATTGAACTCGGTAAGCATTGGTGACTCGGTAGACAAGATGTTACTCGGTTTTCATTTGTCTGCTCGGTTTGCACTGTCTGCTCGGTTTGCACTGTCTACTCGGTTTGCACTGTCTGCTCGGTTTGCAATGTCTGCTTGGTTTGCACTGTCTTCTCGGTTTACACTGTCTGCTCGGTTTACACTCAGAATGCTAATAAGTGTTGTCACTAGTGGCAATACTGCTTAATGCCAACAATCTCCCCCTTTGGCATTAGTGACAAAAACACTTATTGGCCAAAATTTATATACACCGAATCATGCTGAGTTTTATTTTGATTTTTCAAAATTTGTCTTTGTTATAGGGCTATATACATTGTCTCCCCCTTTCAATGTGCTAACTGTTTCTTATACAAATCTATACAGTATACATCTCTCTCCTTCTATACATATCTCCCCCTTTTTGACGATAATGCCAAAGGTGCATATACAATTTATTTACAGAGAGAATCCAAAATTTGATAATAAATCAGAATGTACCTTCATTATTAGTGCCAGGGTTCTGTCCCAACTTTCTTGCAGAATCTTACATGTTTGTATGGCAATTTGGATTTCTGCAGAGAGTTCAATCATGTGATCTGCTATGGAGAACTGATTGTCATGAATCAATGTTCTGGAATGTTCAATGTGCTTATACATTGTATTCATGATGGGAAGGATCATGTGTTGGATGTCTAGCAGTGTGGACCGGATCCTTGAGTCTTCTTTCAATAGATCAGACTGCATATTGGATAGATGTGAAATTTTCATGTGATGAGCAGAGCTTGAACTTGGTTCAAGTTGCAGCTTCTGTATGCTAATCTTCATATCCTCATCCATTTTATTCATTTTATTTTTGACATCCTTTGTGAACTCGGCAAAATTGCATAGTCTGGCCAAAAGAGAGGTAGCATTCAAATAAATAGACTCTGTGTTAGACAAAACTGAAGATAATTCCACTTGGTTAATAGCTATGTGCTGAGCAATGTGCTCAAGCACTTTATTGTTGAATCTTTTCTCGGCTCTTTCAACTAACTTCTCTGTCCTGGATGAGTCCTCATTATATTTCTCAACTGCTTCTGCCAATTGTAACAAAACATGCTGGGAGGAGTCTACTTTAATGCCTAATGCATCAGACAAAATGTCCTTAGCATCCTTGATGATTTGATACTCCTTGTCTCTCTCCTCCTTAAGCTTCTTTTGTTTTTCTTTCCTTTGGAGGATCTCACCTATATTCTGCATCTGGTCTGCTGAGAGATTTGCAAAATCCAAAGTAGGAATCTCTATCTCTTCGTCTAGGTCTATATCCTCAACCATATTTTTACCCAAAAATTTTATACTCGGTAGAGCCTTAGGCTTATCTGTACTTAATGCTCTTGTAGTAGTGATAGTAGATAAAATAGGGCTGGCTATTGACACTGGTATACTTTCTACTGGAGAACTTACAATATTTACACTTGATGATTCAAAAGCTGGAAAACTTACTGGTACAGGAGACTGCAGCTCGGTAGAAGAAATGGTAGCTGTCTCTGATGTTGCTAGGGATGATTGGACAAATGTGGAAGTTGTCACAACCATGCTTGAAGGTGTCTCTGGGCTGGATGCAGAGACTTTCACTGGAGAGGTAGGAAGGGATGCAATGACTTCTGCTGCTATCCTTACAGTATCATCTACCTCGGTGTCTTCTTCTTGCTCATCGCTGTCATCTTCAATATCCTTTATAATTACAGTTTCAATGCTCAGTTGGTGAAGGTGGTAAATGTTCTTCCATGTGGCTTTTGCAGCCTTCACAACCGATTCAATATTGTTGATCAAAATCAAACAAGTATTGAACTTCAGTGTCATCTTGTTTTCATTCTCTTTTAGTGCCTTCTTCACTTCATCATTGTTCAGGCTCGGCATCAACTGTCTTAGGTTTTGATCAAATATGTCTATTTCAGTTTGCCTTGCATTGCTCCATCTCATTCTTATCGGATTCAATAGAACTGCAGGAACCTGTGGGGTAATTTCTTCAGGAGAGTATTTCCACTGTCCCATCTTCTCAACAACAGCATCTTCTATTTCCTTCTGCTCTGCTTCCGATCTGGTTTCATATCTCAAGGATTTTATGTTACTTACTCCAGATCCTGATCCATCTCTGAAGAGTTTGAGCTTTTCTTGAAGGGTTAGAGGAGGCCTTTTGAATACTATGTCCTTATCTGCCTTATCTGCCTTTCCTCTTGTATTTCTCCTTGTGAACACAGCAGTGGGAGGCACAGATGCCTTAGTGATAAAAACTTTTCCTTTCTTCTTTGCAGGTTCTGGTTCCTCTGTTTTCTCATCCTTTTCCTCTTCTTTTTCACCTGTTTCTTCTTTCTCCTCGGTTATCATTTGCATTTTAGCTATTCTTTTCTTTCCTTTGTTTACCGCCTGTGGAAGCTTTATGCTTAGTTCAATTCTCATCTTAGCTTCATCATATGTTCCAAAATATGGGGCTTTGGGATTGACAGGCTGATTTAGAAGTGCTTCAATAATGTTCTTGGTTTCATCAATATTTACCTCATAAGGAAGAGGTTTTGCATACACAGTTCTTGGTTTAACTGCTTGAATATACACATTATCACAATCTACCATAAAACAGATATCATCTTTGTAATC
The DNA here is from genome assembly GCA_027943335.1 of Chamaecyparis obtusa. Classification (NCBI taxonomy): domain Eukaryota; kingdom Viridiplantae; phylum Streptophyta; class Pinopsida; order Cupressales; family Cupressaceae; genus Chamaecyparis; species Chamaecyparis obtusa. Next base: position 124,867 of record BSBK01006126.1, on the reverse strand, counting down.
TTCCACCAACTTCTATGGAATCCGAAATCTGTCATTCATTTTCTCTTTGAAAGACTCAAAATAATTATCCATGATGCTTTCAAAGTTTTCACCCATTTCTGCGATGTATTCATTAATTTCATAAAGTACAGGCACATCTTTTCTCCATACAACTTTTCCTTTTGAAGGGAAGAATTTCTGAACATAGAAGAATAAACAGACTATCAAAGATCCAAACTTACATGGATTGTTTTTGGAAGTTTTGATGCTTTCCATGTTCTTGTTGAACTGTTTCAACAATAAGTCTGCTAGGTCAAATGTTAAGTTGTTTTTGACCACTTTGTATGCTAGGTCAACAACTTCACATGAGACACTGTTCTGTCGACTAGAACTGTAAATCTTGTGTGCAATGATATGTGTACCAAACTTCAGTTCGGCGTCGGTAATGCTGCTAACCTTCATGCCTCTACCATCCCACTCGGCTAGGGTTTTCTTTTCTAGTTCCGTCCGACCTAGGGTTTTGGTAGTTTTCGCTTTGTTCAACATGGGAAGACCGGTAACATGATGAATCATTTTCCTTGTGATCTCAATAGGTTGCTCAAGCCAAATCTTGCCATCGTGTACTCGGCTGAGAATGTACCTAACCCATTTATCTCGAAAGTTTCGAGGAAGATGTGCAATGTGGACTAAACCCTTATCTTCCAGATGTTTGTGCTCGGGTTTCAAAGTACCATCCACACATAGTTCCTCACGCACAATGTCTAGTTCTAGATTTCCCATTTCTTGAATAGAACAGTTAAAATGATTACGGATATCGTTGATAAGCAGTACCTTAGGAGGAATCTGAGATTGAGCTCCGTTCGGATCTAGGGCGGCTGCAACTGCGGGCACGATCTTAAAATCTGGTGCTTTCCACTCCCCTTGGACTAACATGTCTGATCCTTTCTTCGGTGAGGTGCTGGATGATGCCATGGTAGCTCACAGAAAATTCCTTTCGCAAGAGTATTAAATCGCCGGGTTGCCCTTGAAGTTTTCTGCTCTCAAAGTGCTTAAAGATTCGCGGTGAAGAATGAGTTCGATTACTTGCTTTTTGTTTAAAATTCTGTCATTAATGCTCATTTCAAATTAGGGTAGGAATTCTGACAGATTGTCACCCACCAAGAATTAATTGCTCGGAAAAGACTTCGTAACTCGGTGAACTTGAGAATTCATAATGCTCCGTCCTCGCTCGGTGAAGACTATACCGACCTCGCTCGGTGAAGACTATACCGACCTCGCTGAGATCTCACTGCATCTTGCATGCTGATTTAGACTTTTCTTTTAATTTCGGTTTTGGAACTGTTTGAGATTGATCTATGAGAGTACAGTTCCAGTGCTTCCTTGGAAATTTAGTCTGAGTCGGTAGAGCCATCCATTCCAATACTTGGACTGGATTGCTCGGTAGCTTTAGAAATCCATTTTTGTCTGACCTGTTTCCTGACCTTAGTTGCTTCATTCTTCTTTCCTTCTTCAATTTCACTGGCATTCATGCAGTTTCTGGCTATGTGACCGAGTTTAGTGCATTTGAAACATCTTATGGTAGTATCTCTTTTCCTTAGATGATGTTTTATGCAATTCATGCCAATGTGTCCATATTCTCCACAGTAATGACATCTACACCAGGTGTTGTAGTCCCATCCAAACATTGCTTTCACAATTTGTTCTGGTGGATTAAATATCTTGGATCTGCACTCGGATGCCTTGTGACCTTGTTTGTTGCACTTGTGACAATTACCTCTGAATCTAGGTTTTTCCCTGCATTCATTTTCTTTATGACCAGGTTGATTGCAGCTATAACATTTTCCATTGAATTCTGCTTTTTCATTGTTCCAACATTTATTTGAAGTATGTCCTATTTTACCACAATGATTACAAGTAGGTTTTTGATTTCTTTTAGTACCTTGCTTAGAGGATTCGCCTTCTTCTTTGTATCCAAGTCCTGCTTTTCCTTTTTGCCTATGAAGATTTCGTTCATACAGCTGATTCAAGTCTTCTTGACTTTTCAGCATTCCTTCATTGATTTGTTTTTCAGCATTTAGGTCATCCATCAATCTTAGATTGATTTCCTTTTCAGATCTTAGTTCTTCTTTTGTGTTTTCTATTTCTGAACTTAGATTTAGAATTTCTTCATTTGTATGAGAGATCTGATCAATTAGGTTTTCTAGCTGAAGGGTTTTGTTTTGGACTTCAATGTTTCTTTCATCTAATTCATCTTTCAACTTGTTTTTCTGTTCCAAGATCTCACAGAATCTTGTGGAGTGTAGTTCTTGTTCTCTTTTCAATTTTCTCACTTCTTCCTGCAGAGACCCATTCTTTTCTAGGAGTTCTTTGATAGCATTGTTTGCTTCATCTGAGTTATTTGAGGGAAGAAGATCTTCAATCTTTTTTTCAATGTAATTCTGATCATTCATCTGATTTGCAAGTTCCTTCCTTCTTCTCAGGGATTGGGAAAGATGTTCTTTTGCTTCTTTGAGTTTAGCTATGGCCATTTCCAGATCTAGCTTTTCATTTTCAATCACCTTGTTCAGTTTGAATACCTCCATTGTCCTGGATCTTTGCTCAAGCTAGTTAAGCTTTGTCTTGAGAACCAATGTAGCTCTGATACCAATTGTTGGAAATATTCAGGAATTACTGAGAGGGGAGGGGTGAATCAGTAACTCCAAATTCTTTTCTAGTTTTAACATGTATTTTACTTTTAACCTTTGCATACAGAAAGCATGAAACTTAAAAAGCATTCACAATAAAGACACATGAATTTGGTTACCCAGAAACCTTCCAAAAGAAAGTAAAACTGGGGTGGGGATGAAACCCACAAAGCTTTAATACTGCAGAATAAAGTTGGCCGGTTAAGGCTTACAATTTGATCACTTCCGATGATCTGCCCTGTTAGGAGCAATAAGGATTGCTAAATCCACCCTGTTAAAGGATTTACAAACATACAGTGAAGTATGCACTCGGTAAAGAGATTTATACAAAGACTGTTAAGTCTACCCGGTTAAAGGATTTAGTACTGATTCACCTGTTAGAATGAAACAGTAGATCTCTGCTTTACAACTGGATTGCTGAATGAGATTCGCTGATGTACTGATCACCTTCTGTGATGAATTTGTCTTTTCTGTATCTTATACTTCTGAAGCCTTCTACAATTCGCTTATTTCTGCCTTTGTTACTCTTTTATATATTCTGTATCATATATTTTTATTACTTGTGCTCATGTCTTTTATTTCTACATCATTGTTTATATACAGGTTTCAAACGATTAATTACAATTACAATTGCACAGTCGGCTTGATAAATAAACATAAGTGCTACTAAGTCAGCCCAAATATGGTTACTCGGTTCCTTCACACTGACTCGGTGACTTTCTGGTACTCGGCGTCCACTGCATTACTCAGCATCGTCATGCACTCGGTAGAAGTGAAGGCACGGTTCATACTGATCACTCGGTAGGTATTGAACTCGGTAAGCATTGGTGACTCGGTAGACAAGATGTTACTCGGTTTTCATTTGTCTGCTCGGTTTGCACTGTCTGCTCGGTTTGCACTGTCTACTCAGTTTGCACTGTCTGCTCGGTTTGCACTGTCTGCTCGGTTTGCACTGTCTACTCGGTTTGCACTGTCTTCTCGGTTTGCACTGTCTGCTCGGTTTGCACTGTCTGCTCGGTTTACACTGTCTGCTCGGTTTACACTCAGAATGCTAATAAGTGTTGTCACTAGTGGCAATACTGCTTAATGCCAACACAACTATACATAATTAAATCTACAATATAACATGTGCACAAAATAAAACTGTGCCTGCTTCTCTGCTAAACTCCAGAATATCACTATGTTGACATCAATGACAATTATAGTCATGAATGCAATAACCACTACTATAGAATGACTGTCAAAGGCTTCAGCATTCATTCCTAACAAATACATATATATACATATGGATATACATACAAATAAAATATATGCAAATGGATGACCAGGATCGATACATCGTGTGGAATTCAACTAAGTGAGTAACTATGACTTCGTCCCGAGTCATGAAAACACATCAGACACATATCCATGAAAACATAAAACATCATGATAATGGTTAGATTTAAATCCTTGGGATAGATCCATAAAAAATATAAAAATAGATGGTTTTCTAATCTCATAAACATATGAATGCTAACCATAAATGAGCATATCAATCATATCATCATCCACAGAACATAAATGTAAATGTATAGTTCTAACCTATTAGAAAGTAAAGTCCACCAAGATAACTGAAGGGGGGGGGTAGGGGTGAATCATTTATCAGATAATTATAAATTTTATAATATTCAATAGCATTTAACCATGTAAGTAATGCAATTACTAACCATACAAAGATATTCATACACAATGACACAATAACACAAGATATGTTGACTAGGGAACCTCTTGATCAAAGAGTAAACCCCAGTGGGAATGATGCCCACAAAAGATGCACTAATATGAATATTCCTTGTGAGAGAATGGACTCTGTTAGGAGTCTTATGAAATACATTTAGTACATATAAATCCATGTTAGGAGATTTTGAATCCCTGTTAAAAGATTCTAACCCTGTTAAGAGTTATGGAAGATAGAAGGACCCACTGCCCAAACAACTTTAGGGTAAGATCACTAAACACACTATCCAAATAACTTTGATATTATTCAGAAGAATAATATGAAATATTTTACATCCTTACTATTCCAAATCGCACTCATTGCTACACCAGATCTCAATTCCAGATCTCTGTACTTTGCATGTCTTCCTTCACAATTTCATTTTCACAACCTCTTAAGCTCTTTTCTTCACTTCATCCTTACATTCGCATGCAACCAAAACCATGCTCACACTTCTTTCATATTTCACTCCATACAATAAGGAAAAACATTCCTTCCTTTATACCACACTCAAATAATTACAAATGAGTCGGCACACAAATAAAAAATAAAAGTTTCCATACGCTACATCAAAATTACACAAAACTGTCAGCTTCCAAATGCAATAACTCTTCACTCATGTGACCTCAAAGTTTTCAATATGAACCACATCACCATCAATGTGTCTCAAACTTCCCTTTAACTATGCAAAACTAGCTTCTATCTTGATTAGGAGATATCATCCGATTTCCACAAACCACTACTCAGGAACACTACCTGAATACTGCTTCTACCAAAATGATCATAATTTCCATGAATCAATGAATTAATGTCTATCCTCTTAACCATAAAAAAATAATATATCAAAGAGTATAACCTCAACATCGCATAGCTCTAACTACAATATCCCATGTGCGCTAATCAAAACATGGTCTGCTTCTCTGCTAGTCTCCAGAAGATCACTGTATTGACATCAATGACAATCATAGTCATGAATGCAACAACTACTACTACAGAATGACTACCAACATCCAAAATTCATTCCTAACATAACCATCATAATAAAATGTCCAAGTCAAAAAGTCAAGTATCACCATAGGAGAGGGTACTACACTTAGTTTCTAAAGTTGAAAATAAATTTGATTGTATTATAGATAGTGGTTGTTCACATCATATGATTGGAGACATGAAAAAGTTTATAAAGTTTAATGAATATGATGGAGGAGTTGTTAGAGTTGGAAACAATGCACCTTGTTTAATTAAAGGTATAGGATCTATTACTTTTGATGGAAAGACTAATAATGATGATGTTTATTTTGTGGATGGATTGAAACATAATCTTTTGAGTGTTGGATAGTTAGCTGATAAGGGATATCAAGTTTGGTTTACTGAGAAAACTTGTGTGATAAAGGATAAAGATGGAAATCTGATTGGAACTGGATCTAGAACCAGAGGTAATTTATTTTAGCTGAATCCTATTGAGATGACATGTTTGATTACTAAGATTGATGATAGTTGGTTATGGCATAGAAGGTTTTGTCATATAAATTTTGACAACATTGTGAAAGTAAGTACTACACTTGCAATAAGAGATTTACCTAAAATTATGAAGCCTACTAACATGATTTGCAAAGAATGTGTAATGGCTAAATAGAAGAGAAGTTTTTTTCCCAGTAAGAAGTTTACATCTATAGAAAAGCTAGAGATTGTTCATATAGATTTGAGCAATCCTACTAGGACTAGAGGATTCTATGGAGAAAGCTATTTCATGATTCTTGTTGATGATTTTATAAGGATGATGGGGATAGCATTTTTGAAAGAAAAATCTGAAGCATTTGATACGTTTAAGATCATTAAGAATAATGTGGATTGTATTTCTTAAAGAAAAATTTGAAGCATTTAATAAATTTAAGATTGTTAAGAATAAAGTTGAGAATGAATCTGGAATGAAGATTAAATGTTTGAGATCTGATAAAGGTGGAGAATTTACTTCTAGAGAGTTTAACACCTTTTGTGAAGAAAATGGAATTAAGAGACAGTATTCAACCCCTAGAACACCTCAACAAAATGGCATTGCAGAAAGAAGAAATAGATTAGTGACTGAAGCAACAAGAGCTATGTTATTTGAGAATGATTTGGAAAAGATATTCTGGAGAGAAGTAGTGAACACAACAGTGTATACAATGAATAGAGTACAAATTAGAGTAGACACAGACAAGACACCTTATGAATTATGCTTTGGACATGCACCCTCAATTAAGTATTTTAGAATTATTGGAAGAAAATGTTGTATAAAGAGAGATGATGATATTGGAAAATTTGATCCTAGAAGTGATGAAGGTATATTTCTTGGATATTATTTGAAAAGCAAAGCCTATAGATGTTACAATAAAAGAACTAAGACTATTATTGAAAGTGAAAATGTTAAAGTTGATGAAAAGTTCAAAATTCAAGAAAGAATGCTTGATTATGAATCAAATAAAGAAGCTCATCCTAAAACTAACACTAGATCTACTGAATTATTTTATGAAACTGACACTAATTTGTTAAATGAAAGCCACGGTGAAGTCATTGAAGAACCTACATCTGAAGTGAGATCTAAGATAGTGACACCTAGCAAGAGTTTGTTAAGAAATCATCCTATTCAAAAAATTATTGGAAGCATCAAAAGAGGAGTTCTAACTTGAAATAAGGTACAAGAATAGTTATGTTTGATTTCTCAAATTGAACCTAAGACTACCAGTGAAAGTTGTACTAATGCTATGAAACAAAAACTAGATCAGATTGAAAAGAAAAAGACATGCGAATTGGTTAGTAGACCTAAAGACAAAAATGTTATTGGAACTAAATGGGTATTCAGAAACAAGATGAATGAACAAGGAGAAGTAGTAAGAAACAAAGCAAGATTGGTATGTAAGGGTTACTCAAAGCAAGAAGGAATTGAATATGAAGAAACCTTTTCACCTATTGCAAGAATTGAAGTAGTAAGAATGTTTTTGGCTTATGCAGATTACAAGAAATTCAAAGTATATCAAATGGATGTGAAGTTAGCATTTCTGAATGGAGAATTAGAAGAAGAAGTCTACATTGATCAGCCTGAAGGTTTTCCTTTGACTCAAGGAGACATGGTATGTAAAATGAAGAAAGCTTTATATAGACTTAAACAAGCACCTAGAACTTGGTATGCAAGACTAAATAAATATTTGTTAAAATTGGGATTTACAAAAGGATCATCTGATACCAATTTGTACACAAAAGAAATTGAAAATGGTTTTTTGGTTATAGTTATTTTTGTTGATGACATTATCTTTGGAGGAGAAGATGAAGCTAGTGACAAATTTGCTGATGAAATGAAGACTGAATTTTAAATGAGTATGATTGGTGAAATGAAATACTTTTTGGGATTACAGATAACACAAAGCAATGATGGTAATTTTGTAAGTCAGAAAAAGTACCTTTATGACTTGTTGAAAACATTTGGAATGGAGAATTGTAAACTTGTTGGAACACCCATGGTGACTAGACATAAGTTATCTAGCACATATGAGACTCCTACAGTGGAACAAAAGAAATACAAATCTATGATTGGAGGATTGTAGTGTTTGACTCGTACAACACCTTATATAGCACATTCAGTTGGAATTGTAGTAAGATTTCAAGTTGAACCTAGAGAATCACATTATGTAGTATTAAAGAGGATACTAAGATATTTAAGAGGAACAATGGACTATGGATTATGGTACAAAAAATCTAATGATTTTACCCTATGTGCATATAAAGATGCTAATTGGGGAGGTAGTGTTGATGATAAGAAAAGCACCAGTGGTGGAGCATTTTTTCTTGGAGGAAGATTAGTTTCTTGGCTAAGAATCAAGAAGAATTGTATCTCACAAAACATAATAGAAGAAGAATATGTAGCAACGAAAAAAAATTGTAACCAAATAATTTGGATGAAGCAAGCGTTGAAGGATATTGGAATAAAGTTTGTTGAAACTATTGTCATACATTGTGACAACACCATCATAGTTAGTATGTCTAAGAATCCTATATTACATTCTAAGACAAAGAATATAGAGATTAAGTATCATGTTGTAAGAGAGAAACTTGCTGAGAAAGAAGTCAGACTTGAGTAGATAAGTACAAAGGAGTAGATAGCATATATATTCACAAAGCCTTCGTCTAAGGATACATTTGAGTATCATAGAGGTTTGCTTGGGGTTATGCCCCAACCTAATTTTGAAAAGTGATGTAGTTGGTTGCATCCATCTAGTGGTATATGAGCCTTATCTTTCTTCTAGACTGGATGTCGGTACTTCCTCTATGGGTGAGTATGTGTATTTGAGCTGAGTCATGAGGACTCTAGTAAATGTATTTTTTGAATAGTGTCTTTTGAAATTGGATTTGTTGTTAACATAATGATGAAACTTCTATCCTTGATGTCAATGGGGGAGAAGTATACATGAAAAACCATCTAAAACATCTGTTGGAGAGAATTGAATAGGAAAATGAAGCAATATTTGATTAATGAAGAGGATTTGGAGTAGCAGTGTTGCAGTATTGGATTTTTGGAACATTGGATTTTTTTTTCATCTATGTTGCCATCAATGCAAATGGGTGAGATTTTTAGGAATGAATGATAAATGTTTGGCAGCCATTCTATAACAGTTGTTGTTGCATTCATGACTATGATTGTCATTGATGTCAACACGGTGATTTATCGAAGGCTTGCATAGAAGCAGACAAAGTTTGGATTAGCGCATGTGGTTTATTATAGTTGGAGCTATGTGATGTTGAGGATAGAATCTTTGATATGTTATATTTCTATGGTTAAGATCATAGACAGTAATTCATTTATTCAGGGAAGTTATGAGCAATTTTGTGGAAGTAGTATTCAGGCAGTGTTCTTGAGTAGTGGTTTATGGAAATCGGATGATATCTTGTAATCGGGATGGAATCTGGTTTTGTGTAGTTCAAGAGAATTTAAAGACACATTGATAGTAATGTGGATGATAGCACAAAATTTGTGGTCACATGAGTGAAGAATTATTGTATTTGGAAGCTGGCAGTTTTATGTAATTTTGATGTAGTGTGTGGAAACTTTTATGTTGTATTTGTATGCCGACTCATTTGTAATTATTTGAGTGTGGTATAAAGGAAGGAATGTATTTCCTTATTTTAGTATTAGTTGTGTGTGATTTTGTATGCATGAAGTCAAGAAAAGAGTGAATTGTGAAAGAGAATATCTGAAGGAAGACATGCCAGGTACAGAGATCTGAAATTGAGATCTGGTGTCACAGTTAGTGTGGTTTGGCATAGCCAGAGAAGAGGTAACATATTATTATATTGAGTAATACAAATATTATTTGGATAGTGTGTTCAGTTATCTTATCCTAAATTTGTTTGGGCAGTGGGTCCTTTTGTCTTCCATAACTCTTAACAGGGTTAGAATCTTTTAACAGGGATTCAAAATCTCCTAACAGGGATTCATATGTACTGAATGTATTTCATACAACTTCTAATAGAGTCCATCATTTCACAAGGAATATTCATATTAGTGCATCTTTTTTGGGCATCATTCCCACTGAGGTTTACTCTTTGATCAAGAGGTTCCCTAGTCAACATATCTTGTGTCATTGTGTTATTGTGTATGAATATATTTCTATGGTTGGTAATTATATTGCTTATATGGTTTAATGTTGTTGAAGATGATAAAAGTTATAATTATTAGATAATTGATTCACCCCCCCCCCCCCCCCCTCTTAGTTATCTTGGTGGACTTTACTTTCTAACACATTTCACCCACAAACTGATGGACAGATTGAAGTTGTGAACATAAGTTTGGGAAATCTTTTGAGATGTTTAGTTGGAGACACGCTGATTAATTGGGATTTTGTGTTGGCATAAGAAGAGTTTGCATACAATAATTCAATGAATATGAGTACTATAATGACACCATTTTAGATTGTGAATAGCACACAACCGAGAGGAATATCTGATTTGAGAGACATTGCTAATGAGAATAAGAAAAGTGCTGAAGGAGTAAACTTTGCTGAGTACATGAAGATATTGCATGAAGATGTGAAGTTGAAGCTGGAAGACAATAATCATAAATACAAAGGTAGAGCTGATAGATCAAGGAGACATAAAAATTTTGATGTTTGTGATGAAGTAACGATTCATTTGAAGAAAGACTGATTTCCTATTGGAACATATGGGGAGTTGCATATGAAGAAGTTTGGATCTTGCAAGATTCTAAAGAAATTTGATAGTGGAAATGCATTTGAGGTTGAGTTACCTAATGACATGGACATATCACCAATTTTAAACATTTCTAATTTGTATGAGTATCATGAACCTGATGAAGAAGTAATAGTACCGACAAAATATCCTAACAAGAAGAACGATGAAGTTGAACATATTTTGAAGGAAAGAGTTGGCAAGAATACAAGAGGAAAACAATATATGGAGTATCTGGTAAAATTGAAGAATAGACAAATGGAAGATAGTTCATGGATTTCATAGTCTAAGTTGGATGCAACTTAGACCAGACCCACCAAATGATTTGGAGAATCATTTCAAAATAACCCCAAGTGTCTAATGCAAGAGCATCTTGGGTCCTTGGCAATACCGTGTCACCAAAAACAATTTGGAGTTTGTTTGTGTTGCTTGGTTTTTTCTTTGACCGAGTTGCCAGTAGTTGGTCAGTTTCCTTTGGGTACCAATTGTGGTCAATTATTTCACTAGTGCTCAACATTGCTTGTCTGCTACTCGGTTATCTTGCTCATCGATAGGTTTAGTTTTAGTTCCTGTTGTGGCCGACTTGTGCATTTATATTGGATCATGGATTTAATGTTGGAATCCATCATGGGGAAGCATGTGGTCCTAGATTTGACCATTCCTTCTATTAATTGTGGATCTAAAGGTTGACTTAGCTTGGTAACTTCTTGTATAAATGTAGTTGTTAGTTTAGAGTTTAGGGGGTAGTTTTGCTAGTAGAAGTTAGATAGGAGTTGGTAGAAGATAGAAGTAGAGATTTTGATAGATCCTCTCATGTTTGAGGACTTCTGTGATTCATTTTAATATCTGGCCCTAATCTAGAAGGCCTTATAACCTAACATATATGGTTTCATTTGATGATAATATATGAAAGATTTGGCATTCTCTCTCTCACTATTGTTGTTTGTTGCTTTCGCATGTGTTGGACAGGCTTATATCATTAGGGTCACCATTTTTTGGCCCCTCTTTCTCCTTACCTTGTGTAAAAAAAACCATTATAGAGGGACACATTTGAATATTTGAGGACTAGACTTGGGGTCCGTCCCCTATCTAGAAGGTTACATCAGCCTATACTTATCAGAAGATCATTCTTGTTGATGCATATATCTCACACTTTGCAATTTGTCTAAGGTTGTGAAAGATTGTAGAGGCTAGAAAATAAATTTCTTTATCTTTACACTAAAGGTACTTGATTGTTTGATATGCAAAAAATAATAGAAAAATTACTAGGCTACTAAAGAGAATTTTTATATTTTCTTTGGCATTGTTGTCAAAGGGAGAGAGTTTGTATATTAAAATGAAATGAAACATCAAAAGGAGATAGATCATAGAAAAGGAGAGAGATTGTATATTTGTTTCTAAGAACTAGAATATGAGAACAGAAAAGATCAAATCCCCAGGGAGAGTCTGCATGTAATGATGTTATGTTTTGTAGTGATTAACATATTAAATATCAAGCTAGGGAGAGCTTACCAAGCTATAGCATTTACTTACATATTTGTAGTAAACATGTTTGGTATGTGTATGGCATATTTTCATATTTCTTGAGTTTCCATCAATGCCAAAGGGAGAGATTGATGAACTACAATTGATTGGATATCTTGATGAACTGAAAGAATAGTGATTAGAGATCACCGAGTACTGAAATGATATGTAAGATAATTAAATTAGTCACTATATTTTCATTGATGTCAACTAGTCTTGATAGTATTTATCATGTTATTTACAAACATTTGAACACCTATTGAAGAAGAAAAGATCAAGAACAAAGATATCTACATGCAGGAAAGATGAATATGACAGAGAAGGAAAAGGTAAACATTGGATAGCTTATTTGACGAGGCTATGAATTTATATTGTTGACTTGAGCAGGTTACTTTGATCTATTATGAAGAAGAGATTTGAATTTGAACAAGTCAATGTGGTCAGTAATTGAATATTTTTGTATACACTGAGCCACTGTAGTGTATACCAAGTGACAATATTAACTGAGCTATTCTAAATAGTTGTCATCGACATATTTTTATATTACTCAAGTATGGATGTAAACATTAAATGATGAGATACACTGACTAAATATGATGAGTTGGATATTGTTATGATTTCAAGGTAAAGGATGAAGCTTATTATGAGATCCACTACTAAAAAAATGAACAAAGATGATCTAAAGGATGAGATTGAAACATCTTATGGAAATCTCTATCGAGAAAGGTTTAAGCGACAAAAATAGACAAAGGAGATTAAGTGGAAAAATATAATAGATGATATGAAAACATTTAACCTATCTATATAAGATATATGAGTTTCATTGTTGAAACTATGCTAGAAGAAGGAGACTGCAGATATTTCGTGTGAAGACTATTTTGATGCATGCCTGGTCAAACTAATTATTGAAGAACCAAGCTACAAATTTTTTACCGAGTGTCAGAGAATCATTTAATGAGTTAAAGTTACTTGAGATATTGAAGGAAGTGGAGTTCTTAGTGATCAGATGATTATTTCTAAGGGCTTATAATATATTTGAATATCTACAATTGAGTTGTATTTGAATTAGATCATTACTATATCAGTTTAACCATTGATTCAAAAAATATCTTAACCGAGTGGACTTGATAGTCTTATGTACTACCCTATGACATTTTATTGAATGCAAAGTGTTATCTTGTTGAACCCATAGTGAATGTTGGTTAAAAGTTACCTGTTAGTGATAAATCCTCTAACTAGGTCACACCTAACACTGTATATTGTAACCTTTATCGAGGTTGGCTCTTCACTGAGCGCACTTCAGAAGAGTGAATTATTTTGGGTTATCGGTCCCAGGTTGTTTTTCCCTTAATAGGGTTTCCATGTTAAATCATTATTTTATGTGTTATTTTTTTATGATTGTTTTGATATCATACTTTACATTTTCCATAGTTGATTTAGTCAGTAATCATAGTTGGATATTTATTGGTAATTAGTAAAGTGAATAGAATAGATTGAAATTATATGTTACCGAGCTACATAATTTGGTAGAATTTTTTTTTAGCGTACATCTTTGTACTTGGGACTATAGAATAATTGATCTAACTGACTTGCCCCCCTCTTAGTAATTCTAACAAAAATACTTTCACAAAACCTCTAAACAATATCTTGACATGAATGTAATACTTGGATCAAGATGTGTGATACACTTCTTGCAACTAATCCTTATGTAACCAATATCAAGTTGATTCATAAGGGGGAAAATTACAATCTTAACTATGTGTGGTTTAACTTGATTGTCTAAGGTCTCATTAGGTTCAATGAAACATGTTCCAACTATTTATCAAACTAGAGGCATTCCTTTTATGGTTGTTCCTTCAATGAGCCTTCAAATCCTAGTAGGTTTAGCTATCAAGTTATGAGGTTACAAATCTCAAACTTCTCACTAGACTGAGGAGACTAAACATAGTTCTGGATACCCTTTAACGGATAGTAAAAATTACCAAGGTCGTAGGTCTTGAAGTCTTGACGAATAAATTGTATCTTAACAAGATCAGACAGGCCTAATTGGGCAATTAGATCACCTTAAAAAAGGAAGTACCCCAAGGATTTATGGGAGGATAAACCCATTTTTGGATTACATTAGGCATGATCCCAAACTACTCCAAATTTGTTGTTATGGTTTGATTCAACCCCAAAGTATGATTTTCATCAATTTAACATTTTGTTTACTCATCACCACATAGGGATGTCAAGCTTAAATCATTGAAAACAAGTTCGCGCACTCACCTTCTTGTAAACTAACTCTAGAAGTATTGATACAACATACAAGTCTCTCATTCCACCAAGGATTAAAATTTTCCAAGGGTATACATGAGAGAAAAGAAGAAATTAAGGTGAAAACCCTAGTTCTAGAGGGTTTCAGGATAGTGTGCAAAGAAATGACTCAAAATCTCATTTTCAAGCACTTAAAACTTCAAACTAGAAGAAATGGAGAGATAATTCAGTTCTTCTTAAATTCCAACTAGGTTCATCATCAACATTGATCATATGGAACTTCACAAGGAATAGGAAGTCAACTATTGTAGGAAAAATGAATATATTTTATTGATTCATAATTAAAATTACATCATGATTATTTCCACCCACCTAAATGGGCTATGAAAGAATTCCCCAATTATTACAACATCTTTTCAAACCAAAAATCTATTGGGGAAGTCATTAATACTTAACAACCAAAGTTGCAAAGTTGTAAAAAAGTTGCTTGAAAACTTATCACAACATTTTGACAATATTTACAAATATGCACTCGAAGTGAAATCTTATTATAAAATGTGAACCTAAGGCTCATTATTAACTTAAAATGACTTGAAAACATCTAATAACCTAAATCCTAAGTTTTGGAGACCCTTTTACCAAGGTTGACCAAGTGGCTTATGAATGCTGAATGTTGAAACCTATTGTTATAAGCTGGTCAAAAGACTAATAGAATACACTTAGGACTTAGATATCCATAAGACTCCGTAGGAGTCACAAGAAAATGAAAAAATTTAGAGTTGTAGAAAAGTGTGATCATGCACCAGATCACCATATCAGATGTGTTTCTTGTAATACCCTCTCTTATGGTGATACTTGGACTTCCTGATTTGGACATTATATTATGATGGTTAGAACTATACATTTACATTTATGTCTGTGGATGATGCTATGTTTATCAGATGATTGATATACTCATTATGGTTATCATTTATATGTTCATGAAATTAGAAAACCATCTATCTTTATATGTTTTTGGAGCTAACCCAAAGATTTGAATCTAACCATTATCATGATTTTTTATGTTTCATGGATATGTGTCTGATGTGGTTTCATGACTCAAGACAAAGTCATAGTTACTCACTTAGTTGAGGTCCACATGATGTACTGATCCTAGTCATCTATTTTCATATATCTGATTTGTATGTATATCCATATGTATACATAAATTTCTTCTTGGTGATGCTGGATTGTAGGTACCAAGTATTGTCTGCACATGGCTTCATAGATCTGAGCGATCCCTCAAAATCCTTGATCATTGTTGTCATTACAGATATATCACCAGGTTCCATAGGAAGGAACTCTACCTCTAATCCTTTTATCCTTAGGTGGGGAGTTCCTGAGTTAGTCCCTTGTGTGGATGATGTATTTCTGTGACCTCTTATTTTGTTGGTTTTGTGGATCTTGTAGATGGTTTCTTGTCTTTTGCATTCATTGAGAATGAGGTTTTGAGTATGGTATCTCTAATTGTCTTCATGGTATGTTCAATTTTGTTAGTAGATTATTGATGTGAATTATTGTTCTTATGAGGGTATGATTTAGTAATTTATCTTTATTAGTAGTTACTTATTTGTACAAGTGTATCTTGTTAGGAATGAGTTGGTATGTGATTTAATCATGTGATTTTAATATCAATAATAATAAAGAATTTATGGTATTAATAATGTTTTATAATATCCATCATAATAAGATGTCTATGGCAATAATAATAATAGATTTTTTAATAATAGTGGTAAAATCCAACTTATGTTAATAGTTACCTAATATATATCACTATTATATTTTGTAGAGAATATAGATTAGTGTATGAATAAATAATTTTTTTTATAATAATGATATTCATAATATTAAACTATTTTTAATATTAATAATAATGTATCTTACTTATGGTATATGTACCATAAGCATATGGGTGTACACATATGCCTATGAATACATATATATATTATTATTATATAATAAATTAATTATGTGAAGGAAGTTATTATGAGGCTATGGTAAGTATATGTTATTTTTATATTTGGGAAATGCTTTTGGTAAATTACCATAGTAAGTTAGTAAAACTATTTCTAAAATCTTTATTATCTATTTTGTCATCCTTAAATGTAGGAGACATGGATTAAAATATTATTAAATAAAATTTATTTATCCCTTCATGGAAATGGTTCTAAAAACCATATTATTAACAAATAATTAATATAGTTGGGATGGTTGCATCGGTTGGATTACCCATGCAACCACCTCCTCTAATCTATATACAGGAAGGATTTCCTATGTGAGAGGGTGTTGGATAGGATTTGATTTGAGAAGAAATGATAATAAGATGAGTATTATGTTTGTAGGAAAATTATATTTGTGAGGAGAGGATTCATTATTCTCTGAGATTGGCATCTAGTTGTTTCGGGTAGAGGCTAGAGATTGCATCCAGCAAGAATATAAGGAGTGATGGAAGGAGACTGAGAGAATAGGATTCTTCTTCAACCAATTCAATCAGGACTCTGGGTTGGAATCCATTCTGAGAAATAATTGTCTTCTCTATTATGAATGTTTGTTTTTAGATCTATTTGAATGCCTCTCTATGTTTTTTTTGTCTCCATAGGTTGCAGAATGTTTATGCTATATTACACAAATGTCAGCCATTTATACAGATATAATATTATCGTATTATGCCAGTCATTATAAAAATATAATATTATTTTATTATGTCAACTGTTATACAAATATAATATTATTATATTATGCGAGCCATTATACAAATATAATGTTATTGTATTATGCCAGTTGTTGTCACTATATTATTGTATTACGACATTCATTGTAATATGGGAAGCATTTATATTTATTTTTCAGTCATGAAACTATTTCTGTCATTAAGTAATATGTGCAGCATTTATATTTATTTTTCTGTCATGAAACTATTACTTTCATTAAGTAATATGCACAACATTTATATTCATTTGTCTATCATTAAACTATTTCTGTCATTAAATAATATGCACAGTTTTTATGCAATCCCATTTTTATACAATCTCAAGCTAGTATTATTTTTATGCAATCCCATGTTTATACAATCCTGAGTTAGTATTATTTTGTTGTTGTGTTGGATTAGGGTTTGTTTAGACAAGTAAAATAGTTTGTTTGTTTACACAAGTATAACATTTGGTTTGTTTATACAAGTATAACATTTAAGTATAAGATTTAATTTCTTATACTTTAAGTTATACTTGTATAAAGAAATTAGGTACCTATCAAGATGTTTGAGATAGGTTTCAACTCCATAGGAGATAAGATGCAACTTCTAGATTTTAGACTTTTCAAAAAAATCAAACTTAGTTAAATTTCAGGAACGAGAGTTTTTATGGAGCAATGTGTTTTGACATAAGGAATTTTGTGTAAACTTTATATAGGTTCATTAATTTCTTAGTGGAGGTTATATGGTGCATTTAGATGCTTTCATAAGGTTATGATGTGAGTAGGAAGCAAAATTAGGGTTTAGGATTGTCTAGGAGAATCGGGACCATTCTAGGCCTCCCTAAACTCTTCTAATTTTCCTAAACATCCCTAAACTCTCCTATTATTTCTTGTTCTTTGATGTAAGTTCTCAAAAGTGTTTATGATATGTTTTATTTCATGTATGATGAATTTATGATGTGTTTTTTAGGGGTAGAAAACCTAAGAACACTAAGTGAGTGGCTCTCAGTGCGGGGCGAGGGCCCTAAGTGGCTAGTACTAGGATAACCGACTAAAGAATTATTTAACAAGTGATAAGTTAATTAAAACTTATCAAAATGGGTTCAAACACTATAATATTAATGTATGCCTCACCCATTCCATTCGTGCTAGTAAAGGCTATGGATGGGAGTGGGAGAAGGTGCCTATGCATAGGCACGATCGAATGGAACTTGTTTGTATGAAAGGCATTCGGTTCCGCATATGCCTACTTGGGTGTCGGGGCCTAGAGTGGCTAGTACCAAGTCAACCCAAGGGGTGAGGGCTATGCAATGAAACTCACTGATGTTGTTTCTTAGAGTTTCTACAAAACCTTAGAACCTTTGGGAAAAATATTTATACTTTGATCTTCTTTTCATTTTCTATTTGGGAAAGGTTACCCAACCCTAGGTATGGCCTAGCTATCCCTTCTTTTGGAACTTTTTGTTTATCTCCTAGCATGGGGGAGTGGGCCTTTTGGTATCCACATGGTTGGGTGGTAAATCTTTTGATCGAGGTACCTTTTGCGGATGCAATGCTTAAGGATTCATACTTGCATAGTGTTTCAGTTTTGAAGAATGAAGACTTGTAGTTATCTTTCATGATATAAAATTATTGTTACCTCCCAAGAGGAGATGAATGTAATGTAATCATTAAGTATTTAAAAATGTCATATTTGGAATGGGTAGACTTAAAAAAGGGGAAAAGGGAAAGCATGAACTTTATGTATAGGATGTATGTGGGAAGAGAAAATGATTTTGTAACATTTCAAGTAAAGTAGTATGTTTCTCATGATTGATAATTAATGGAAAAGATAGTAAAACAAATGTAATATTTGCAATGTATCAAGTGGTTGGATGATTATATTATATGGTATTAATGCTTTAAATTTTATATCATTCATAGACGGATACTTAGGAATATAGATGGATTTAAATGGAAAATTGAAATGAAAGTACTTTGTATTTCTTTATAAAGAATCTACAAATGTTGTGATGTAGTTTTCTTAACAAGTAAATCAAGTTGCTAGTACACTAAATAGACTTAAATGAGTTGTGCATTAAATAAAAGGGAACCTTGGAGGAATCTAAGTCAATCTATGTTTTGTTTATATAATTCTTTTTAAAATTCAAAAAATTTCATAAATCATTACTTAGGTTTTCTTTTACAAAGAGAATCTGTGTTCTCTTCCATGGTTCCCTTGCGAGGCATGACATCTTTGGTATCATAGCACTAAGTTGCTACATTGGGGCCCTAGAAATTTGGCCCATGATTCTTAAAACTTGTTATTCATTTGAGGAAATACTTAAACATAGAATTAGACTAGGACCCTTAAACTTATCCTTCTTCTTACTCATGGAAAGACACCTCATATAACCCATAGTAGAAGGGGAGGTGCCAAAAATACCCCTCCTAGATCTCAACAAGAGAGTTCTCATGAAGAATAACAATATGAGGTTAGGGGGGATCAATCTAATAATCAATCAGGAGGTTTTTAGGGGACTCAAGTATAAGAACTCCTACAACAAATTTTGTAGAGGTTAGATGCAGGGTAGGATAGAGGTCACCATGGGGAGACTAACACTCACCATGAGGAAAGGGAAATGAGTCCTAGGAGGAGAGATCAGGTAGGGGAAGAAGATTCTTTTGTGCTTCTCGCATGCAAGACCTCCTTAGGACTAAGACTAACCCCTTTAAGGGAACTCAAGGTGGATCTACCGCTAAAACTTGGCTGCTAGACTTAGAAAGGCTTTTCTCCATGCATCATTACAAAAACAATACCAAAACCCAGTTTGTAGTCATTCACCTTAGATTCTTTACATCCACTTGGTGGGAAAAAAAGAAAGAGAAACTTCACATAGATATTACCACTCTTTCATGGGAACTATTCCTAGAACTCTTTCAAGCCAGATTTATTTTTGACCGTTGGAGAGGGGAAAGAGCCAAAGAGTTTCACAACTTAAGGAAGCTAACTATGTCAATTGATGACTATGAATGGAAATTATTTAAACTCCAGCCATACTCAAGATATAAGGATGATGAACCCATGCTAACTCAACACTTCCTTAGAGGACTCAACAGTCAGTTGGCCAACAACGTATGAATGTTTGAACCTCAAACAGTTAATGATGTAGTCATCAAGGCTTATATTGTGGAACAAAATATAGCCTTGGGTTAGGAGGTTAGATAGGTAGCCCAGGGGGTAATGCCTTTTAGGCTGGGTCAGGTTTCAAAGGGAATCTATCTCAAGGAGCACCTAGACCTAAAAACTATCCTCCCAAAGGAAGTTAGAACCACCAAAAAAGAAAATTTCATAGCAAAAACAACAACAATAATTAAAATGGCAGCAACAATAAAAATGGGGGTTCTCAATCTAATAATTCTCACAATTGGAAGCATGTAAAGTGATACCTGAACCCTCAACCAGCTCAAAGTATTGCTCATAATTCTTGTTAGGCTAGCTATTAGTAGTCTAGTGCACCTTCTATAGGAAGGAATTTTGTTAAGAACACCAGATGTTACTCTTGTTGTCAAGATGCGCACATTGTAGTTAGTTTCCCTCAGAAACCTACCCCAACAACTAGCTATAGATAGGCCTCTTCAGAAAAAATCATAGGTAATGCAAGAAATTCTCACTGAGTATTTACCACATTAAACTACAGATAAGCCAATCATCAGGGATCAGTCATCAAAACCCCAAGTTTGTCAAGTGATATCTCTACCACTATACTATTTGATTTAGGAGTAACAAATTCTTTTATTTCACCTTCTTTAGTAGAGGAATGTGTGGGCTAAAGGCAGTAAGGTGGGAAGATAGGTGGTAGGTTAAGCTATCCTCTGGAGCAAGAATAACCTTTGACTCTTGTGTCCAGACTTGCAAGTTAGAGCTTGGACCTTTTTTCACCTTAGTAGATCTCTAAGTAATTCCTCTAGGCTCATATGGAGTAGTTTTGGGTATGGATTGGTCAGATGCTCACAAAGCCACTTTGGATTGTAGAGACAAAAGCATTCGGTGTTCAGATGATTTAGGAGAACCTAAGAAGATTGTTGGGGTGCAACTACCCATCTCTCTCTGCATGATTTCTACGATGCAGCTCAAGAAGTGCATGAGAAAAGGATGTTAATTATTTGTAGTCTCAGTAGAGGACTTGGACCAAGGGGAAAGTAGGGATGTATCATTAGATCATCCCCTATTATAGGAGTACATAGTTATTTTTCCCAAATAAATTCTAGGAATGCCTCCCAAGAGGGACATTGACTTCCAAATTGAGTTGGTTCCAAGAGAAAAACCAATCTCCCAAGCTCCATACCGTATGACCACACAAGAACTTGGGAAACTCAATCTTCAATTGGAAGGCCTTTAGGAAAAAGGATTTATCAGACCTACTGTGTCACCATGGGGTGTGCCAATAATATTTGTGAAGAAGAAAGATGGCTCTCTTTGATTGTGCATCAACTATCATCAACTCAACAAAGTCACAATCAAGAATAAGTATCCCTTACCTCACATTGATGATCTATTTGATCAAATGAAAGGGGAAAAAATAATTTCAAAAATTGATCTCAAGTTAGGATACCATCAACTTAAAATTTAGGAAGCTGATATTCATCAACTAGCTTCCCATACTAGGTATGGTTACTATGAGTTCACTATGGTACCATTTGGATTAACGAATGCGCCTTCTATATTCATGAGCTTAATGAATGGGGTTTTTAGAACTTACCTGGATAAATTTGTGATAATTTTCTTGGATGATATCTTAATGTTCTCCAAAAATCTTGAAGAACATGAGATTCACCTTTGCCAAGTATTGTAGTGCCTTAGGGAAAATCAACTTTATGCCAATGCAGAGAAGTGTGAATTCTTTCATACATAGGTTAAATATCTTGGACATGTCATTTCAAGAAATGGCATCATTGATGATCCAACCAAAATTCAAGCCATAGTGGAGTGGCTAACCCTAACTAATGTCCCCAAAGTTCATAGCTTTATGGGACTAGATGGGTATTATAGATGGTTTGTCAAAGATTTCTCTCAGATAGCTCATCCCATTACTTCCTTGCAAAGGAAAGGTAAGAATTTTTTTTGGTCATAAAAATGTGAGGCTGTTCCAATGTATGAAGGAAAGATTAACTAGTGCTCCAATCTTGGTGGTTCTTGAACCATCAGGAAATTTGTAGTTTGCAAAGATGCCTAACTAGAAGGGATTGGGGTGGTTCTTATGCAAGAAGGAAAATTTGCGGCTTATAAGTCTAGGAAACTTAAAGATCATGAGCTCAACTACCCTACCCAAAATCTAGAGCTTGTAGTGGTAGTTCATGCCTTAGTAAAGAGGAGACACTTTCTATTGGGTCACAAGTTTGAACTCCAAATAGATCATCAAAACCTTCAATATATCTTCTCTCAACCTAACCTCAATGCTAGACAATGTAGGTGGATGGAATTATTATGTGAATATGAGTTCAAGGTTAAGTACATTGAAGGGAAGATGAATGTGGTGGTAGATGCTTTGAGTAGGCCCAGACATGTTCTATTAGCACTATCCCTTAGCATAGATTTGGAGAAAAGAATCAGGGAGGCTCTCACTTATGACTCTTGGTTTCATGAGGTTGAGACATAAATAGAGTCAGGAAGACCCTTGGAAGGTTTCTTCTTAGGATATTCCTTAGATACCCTTGGGTTTTTGCAACAAAAAAATAGAATCTATGTGCCCATGGCAAGAGATCTTCATGCACTTATCCTTTTAGAAAGCCACAAGGCTCCCTATTTCACACATCCTGGGGTGAAGAAAATGTATGTTGAAGTACGCTAATTCTACTATTGGTCAAGAATGAAGAGGGATATTGTAGACTATGTGGCTAGATGTTTGGAATGTTAGAGAGTGAAAGAAGAGCATCAACACCTCACTGATCTATTACAACCTCGCCTACTACCATAATGAAAATGGGAATTTATTTCCATGGATTTTATTGCGGGACTTCCAGTTACTCCTAGGCGACATGATGCTATCCTGGAAATAGTCAATAGACTCACCAAGATAGCCCATTTTTCTCCCATGTAGTCCTCCTACTCAGTAGCTTCTATAGCTAGAGTATTCATAAAGGACATTGTGAGACTCCATGGTATTCCTAGGAAAATCTTATCTGGTCATGATCTAGTATTCACATTAGCTCTTTGGACTTCACCTCATCACACTTTAGGGACTCATCTCAACTTCATTTTAGGCTATCACCCTGAGACAGATGGGTAGATAGAGTGAGTCAATTAGGTTCTTGAGGACATGCTCAGAATGTATGTTATGGATAGACATACCTATCGGGAAGAGTATTTATATTTGGTGGATTTTTCTTATAATAATGGTTATCAGAGTTCCATAGGTATATCCCCTTTTTAGGCTTTGTATGGCCATCCATACTGCACTCCCTTTAGCTGGGACCGGTTGGAGGACAGGGTACTTATAGGCCCTGAGATATTAGATGATATGGAGAAGCAAGTCAAGCATATCAAAGAGCATATTTTGATAGCTCAGGATAGGAAAAAGAAGTATGTAGATTCTTATAGGACTGATGTACACTTCTCTCTTGGTGATAGACTCTTTTTGAGGGTGCGTCAATGAAAGAGTCCAATCCATTATGGAAAAGGCTCCAAGTTGGCACCCCAATTTGATGGCCCTTTTGAAGTCCTAGAGAGGATGGGACCAGTAGCTTATCACCTTGCCTTGCCACCCAACCATTCTCATATTGATGATGTATTTCATGTTGCAGTTCTTAGAAAATATATTCCTGATGTGACTCATGTTTTGGATTGGAATGCATTATAGGTAGCAGACAGGGAGCTGGCTTTAGAGTTGGTACACATTTTGTAGTAGCGGACACTAACCCTCAAGGATCATACCATCGATCAGGAAAGGGTCCAATGGGACCCCAATGATGACTCTTCCACTACATGGGAGGATGCTTCTAGACTTAGAGATGCTTATCCATATCTATTTGTAGGCATCTAGGAGTAAGCCTGAATCTAGGGGGGATGGATTTAATACCCTCTCCTATGGTGATACTTGGACTTTCTAATTTGGACATTCTATTATGATGGTTAGAGATATACATTTAAATTTATGTTTTTGGATGATGATATATTTATCAGATGATTGATATGCTCATTATAGTTATCATTTATATGTTCATGAAATCAGAAAACCATCTATCTTTATATGTTTTTGGAGCTAACCTAAGGATTTGAATCTAACCATTATCATGATGTTTTATGTTTCATGGATACGTGTTTGATGTGTTTTCATGAATCAAGAAAAAGTCATAGTACTCACTTAGTTGAGGTCCACACGATGTATCGATCTTGGTCATCTATTTGCATAAATATGATTTCTATGTATATCCATATGTATACATGTATCTCTTCTTGGTGATGCATGATTGTAGGTACCAGGTATCATCTCCACCTGGCTTCATAGGTCTACATGATCCCTCAAAATCCTTGATCATTGTTGTTGTTACAGAGATATCTCTAGGTTCCACAAGAAGGAACTCTACTTCTAATCCTTTTATCCTTAGGTGAGGAGTTCCTGAGTTAGTCCCTTGTGTGGATGATGTATTTATGTGACCTCTCAGTTTGTTGGTTTTGTGGATCTTGTAGATGGATTTTTGTCTTTTGCATTCGTTGAGAATGAGGTTTTGAGTATGGTAGCTCTAATTTTCTTCATGGTATGTTCAATTTTGTTAGTAGATTATTGATGTGAATTATTGTTCTTATAACGGTATGATTTAGTAATTTATCTTTATTAGTAGTTACTTATTTCTACAAGTGTATCTTGTTAGGAATGAGTTAGTATGTGATTTAATCATGTGATTTTAATATCAATTATAATAAAGAATTTATGTTATTAATAATGTTTTATAATATCCATAATAATAAGATGTCTATGGCAATACTAATAATAGATACTTTAATAATAGTGGTAAAATCCAACTTATGTTAATAGTTACCTAATATATATCACTATTATATTTTGTAAAGAATATGGATTAGTGTATGAATAAATAATATATTTTATAATAATAATATTCATAATATTTAAATATTTGTAATATTAATAATAATGTGTCTTACTTATGGTATATGTGCCATAAGCATATGGGTGCACACATATGCCTATGAATACATATATATATTATTATTATATAATAAATTAATTATGTGAAGGAAGTTATTATGAGACTACGGTAAGTATATGTTATTTTTATATTTGAGAAATGCTTTTGGTAAATTACCATAGTAAATAAGTTAGTAAAAATATTTATAAAATATTTATTTAATATTTTGTCATCCTTAAATGTAGGAGACAAAGATTAAAATATTATTAAATAAAATTCATTTTATCCCTTGACGGGAATGGTTCTAAAAACCATATTATTAACAAATAACTAATATTGTTGGGATGGTTGCATTGGTTGCATTACCCATGCAGCCACCTCCTTCGATCTATATATAGGAATGATTTCCTGTGTACGAGGGCATTGGATAGGAGTTGATTTGAGAAGAAACGATAATAGGATGAGTATTATATTTGTAGGAAAATTATATTTGTGATGAGAGGATTCATTATTCTCTTAGATTGGCATCTGGTTGTTTTGGGTAGAGGCTGGAGATTACATCTAGAAGGAATCTAAGGAGTGTTGGAAGGAGACTGAGAGAATAGGATTCTTCTTCAACTGATTCCCACAAGACTCCGGGTTGGAATAAATTCTGAGAAATAATTCTCTTCTCTATTATGAATGCTTTTTTTTAAATCTGTTTGAATGCTTCCCTATATGTTTTTTTTGTCTCCATAGGTTGCACAATGTTTATGCTATATTACACAAATGTCAGCTATTTATACAAATATAATATTATTGTATTATGCCAGCCGTTATACAAATATAATATTATTGTATTATCCCATCCATTATAGAATATAATATTATTGTATTATGCCTGATGTTATACAAATATAATGTTATTGTATTACGACAACCATTGTAATATGGGCAGCATTTATATTTCTTTTTTTGTCATGAAACTATTTTTGTCATTAAGTAATATACATAGCATATATATTTATTTTTCTATCATTAAACTATTTCTTTCATTAAGTAATATGTGCAGAATTTATATTTATTTTATCTATCATTAAACTATTTCTGTCATTAAACAATATGTGTAGTTTTTATGCAATCCCATTTTTATACAATCCTGAGCTAGTATTGTTTTTATACAATCTAGAGTTAGTATTATCTTGTTGTGATGTTGGATTAGGGTTTGTTTAGACAAGTAAAACATTTTGTTTGTTTACACAAGTATAACATTTGGTTTGTTTATACAAGTATAACATTTAAGTATAAGTTTTAATTTCTTATACTTTAAGTTATACTTGTTTAAAGAAATTAGGTACCTATCAGGATGTTTGAGATAGGTTTCAACTCCATAGGAGATAAGATTCAACTTCTAGATTTTAGAATTTTCAAAAAAATCAAACTTAGTTAAATTTCAGGCACGAGAGGTTTTATGGAGCAATGTGTTTTGACATAAGGAATTTTTTGTAAACTTTATATAGGTTCATTCATTTCTTAGTGGAGGTTATATGGTGCATTTAGATGCTTTAATAGGTTTAGGATGTGAGTAGGAAGCAAAATTAGGTTTTAGGATTGTCTAGGAGGAT
Organism: Chamaecyparis obtusa; assembly: GCA_027943335.1. Classification (NCBI taxonomy): domain Eukaryota; kingdom Viridiplantae; phylum Streptophyta; class Pinopsida; order Cupressales; family Cupressaceae; genus Chamaecyparis; species Chamaecyparis obtusa. The sequence goes on along the minus strand of BSBK01006126.1, from coordinate 97,988 downwards.
CAGGACCATTTTAGGCCTCCCTAAACTCTTCTAATTCTCCTAAGCATCCCTAAACTCTCCTATTATTTCTTGTTCTTTGATGTAAGTTATAAAAAGTGTTTATGATATTTTTTATTTCATGTATGATGCATTTTTTATGTGTGTGTTAAGGGTAGAAAACCTAAGAACACTAAGTGAGTGGCTCTCAGTGCGGGTTCAGGGCCTTAAGTGGCTAGTACTAGGATAACATAATAAAGCATTATTTAACAAGTGATAACTTAATTAAAACTTATGGGAATGGGTTCAAACACTAAAAATATTAATGTATGTCATGCCCATGCCATTAGTTCTAGTAAAGGCTATGGATGGGGGTGGGAGAAGGTGCCTATGCGTAGGCATGATCAAATGGCAATTGTCTATATGAAAGGCATTTGGTTCCACATGTGCCTACTTTTGGGTTGGGGCCCCTATTGGCTAGTACCAGGACAACCCAAGGGGTGAGGGCTATGATATGACACTAACTTAGTATGTTTCTTAGAGTTTATACCAAACCTTAGAACATTTGGGAAAAATATTTATACTTTGATCTTCTTCTCATTTGCTATTTGGGAAAGGCTACCCAACCCTAGATATGGCCTAGCTATCCATTCTTGTGGACCTTGGTGTTTATCTCCTAGAGTGGGGGAGTGGGCCTTTTGGTATCCATGTGGTTGGGTGGTAAATATTTTTATCGAGGTACCTTTTGCGGATGTAGTGCTTAATGATTCATACTTGCATAGTGTTCCAGTTTTGAAGAATGAAGACTTGTATTTATCTTTCATGATGTAAAATTATTGTTACCTCCCAAGAGGAGATGAATGTAATGTAATCATTAAGTATTTAAAAATGTCATATTTGGAATGGGTAGACTTAGAAAAAAAAAGGAAAAGGGAAAGCATAAACTTTATGTATATGATGTATGTTGGAAAAGAAAGGGATTTTTTAACGTTTCAAGTAAAGTAGTAAGTTTCTCGTTATTGTTGATTAATGGAAAAGCGAGTAAAATAAATGTAATATTTGCAATTTATCAAGTGGTTGGATGATTATATTATATGGTATTAATGCTTTAAATGTTATATCATTCATAAAGGGATACTTAGGAATATAGATGGATTTAAATGGCGAATTGAAATGAAAGTACTTTGTATTTCTTTATAAAGAAACTACAAATGTTGTGATGTAATTTGCTTAAGAAGTAAATCAAGTTTTTAGTACACTAAATAGACTTAAATGAGTTGTGCATTAAATAAAAGGGAACCTTGGAGGAATCTAAGTTAATCTATGTTTTTTTCATATAATTCTTTTAAAAATTCAAAAAAATTCATAAATCATTACTTAGGTTTTCTTTTACAAAGAGAATCTTTGTTCTCTTCTCTGGTTCCCTTGCGGGGCATGACATTTCCATAAATGACAAACCTCAATTCCTTCATAATTCTCTCAAAACATCACATGCCAAAAATCTTTCCCTTTGGCATTGATGGAAACACTTAGTAAAAAATGACTAACTATCCACAACACTAACTTTACTCTTCCTTCTTATTTTTATTTTTTATATACATACATATATATATATATATTCCCCCCTTTTTTATTTACACTTTTTTTTTCTTTTCATTTACTTATTCTCTTCTTCTCATTTTTTTTAATCTTCTCCCCCTTTGATATCAATGGAAACGGTATACCCAAGACTGCAAAATTAACAAAAATGCGAAACTTATTGATTTCTCTCTAGTTTAAGAATATCTTGGGAGTAATTTTTTAAGGTCTTCACTTCATAAATTCATGATTTGATCAACAATTTAATTACATGAATTAAGCCATTCAATGCATAGGATGAAGTCTATGTTTCCTTCAATTTAGTGGGTGTATATTTGGTCATTGACTCCCCAATATTCTCCATCTCAATAATATGTTCCTCAAGAATTGATTTATTAGGAATGATTAGAATTTTCATTAAAATAAAATATTTGCATTACCCTCCCTTTCTCTATATCCAAGACATTCATCTTAACAGAAATTGTAGATGCCTATTTGTCCATCTCCAATATAGTTTGTGAGGAGGTCTCACAAATATCCATCATACTATCCAAAGTATCCTTGTCCTTGGCTATTATATCATCAATACTATGAATGTATCTTAGAGGGTTAATGCAATAGCTATACAACATCCTTCCATGTGTGACACAACTTTTGGCCTTAGAAGGGGTTACTTTTAGAATACACAAGTCCCATAAAATAGTCTAGCATGTTAGGAATGTTAGAAATACACAATACTAAGAGGGGGGGTGAATCAGTATTCTACAAACTTTTACTTTTTCCCAATTATGGATATAAAAGATTATCTTAACACATGCATAACATAAGAATCCAAACAACATGCGTAGCAATAAAACTAAAGAGCTCATCACACATTATTTGTTCTCGAGGAAACCTTGGCCAAGGGAAAACCCTGGTGGGGATGGTACCCACAAAGATCCACTAATCAAAAGTATTTTGTTAAGGATGTCAACCCTGTTAGGAGTCTATTACATGCATATATTGTCTCAATCTTGATTAAGGGACTATAGGCCTTATTAGAAGCCTCAACCCTATTAGGAGTTGGAAGTACAGAAAGTGATTACTAGATGAGCCCACTACCCAAACAAGTAATATAAAATATACACTGATTACAAAAGAAGGTTAAGGTACATAACCTTATACTACTTGCATCAATGTCTCTTTGCTGCTCTTTCACTATCGCTATTACATATGCATCATATATCTAGTTCTACCTATCACTTCTTGATTACATTACATTTATACAAGTTATTAGGATTAATAAATTTCTAGCTGGCTATCATATTAAAAATAACTTTATCCAAGGGTTAACATCTAGGATGTCATCCCTTTATATTGTTAAGTCATTATTTTGATAAATAAAATAATCCCTTAACTCTTTATCAATTCTATCTTCATATTCTCTCATGTCGGCCTAACACTATCTTTAGTAAAACTATCATAACTTCTTTCGTACATGTCATACTAACTTATGATCTAAGATAAGTCTTCAATAGTCATCATAGAGTCTATTTTAAAGTGCACAAGCACTGAACTTACTCCAATCACATCACAAAAAAAAACTATCTTTAGGTTCACTAGTAAAAACATTGTCTCATACTTAGACAATTTTGCATTGCACTCTGACATACTAGCTCTCTGACCTATGCGATCTTCATGTAGATCATATGTTTCCATAATGACAACATCTATGTAACCAACTCAGCCAAATTTCCAAAAAGGAATAGTCCCAAGAGATAACTAAAGGGGGCGGGGTGGGGGTGAGTCAGTTATCTAAAAGATTAAATTCTTTATCTGATTAAGTATAGAAGAACATTAAGCACATAAACAATAAGATAAAACTTAACACAACACTACAATTTTGGCTACGAGGAAACCCAAATAGCTAAAAACCCTTGTGGGAATTAGCACCCACTATAAACTACACTAGAGTATATTGCTTCTTGTTAGAATATCTTACAACCCTATTAGGAGTTGATCTTTACAATGCAGGAAGTATAGTGACCTAGTCAAGGGTCAGACCCTATTAGAAGTCTTTTACAAATAACCTTTTTGGAGGTGAGGATAAACTATCCGGGAGCACACTCCTCAAATTGTGAAGGCTGCAACCTTCTGCATAATAAATACACACTATATCTAGATCTTTGTGAACTAGAAACTAGACCTGTTGTCTTGATCAGTTCTAATGAATAGCATATACTCTCAACTTCTTTCACGTAGATATTCAACTAATGATTGATTGTCTCAATACATTCACATCTTTTTCTCTGCTCTCTCAATCACAAGTGACTAGCTATAAGTATCCTTCTCCACATATTATAATCAAGTTGGCCTATGATGTAGGAGCATCCTAGGATTCTTGGCAATCTTATATCAACCAAAAATATGTTTGTCTTTGAAGGTAGATTGCTAGTTTTGATCTTAGTTTGGTGGAGTTCTTACTCGGTTTGGGAGACATGTTGCTCAGTTTATGTGGTTACTAGGGTGCTCAGTCTCTAAATAATGCTTGGTAACTGAAGGTGTTAGTTCACTAAAACTCCAAAATAACTATGTTCCTCACTCATGCCTAGCATGGTCGGTTGATTGGTGCTCAGTTATTTCTCCTATTGCTCGATGTTTTTTCTTACTTACTGGATGGTTTGGATAGATCAACTTGGCCAACTGGTGCATTTACTTTGGGTCATGCTCCTCATGTTATGGATTGACCATTGGATGTGTGGGGATCTATATCTAGCATGTTGAATTCTCTTATATGGATATGGTGACCGTTTAAGGCCATCTTTGAGATTTTATTTATTCTGTAAGGCTATGTGAGAGTTGACTGATGTTTTAGCATTTAATATTTGTTATAAGGGTTTATTGTTTCATTAGCTGACTTGTGGTTGGGAATTAGTATTTATAGGAAGCTTGAGCTAGTTATTTAGGGCATCAAATTGTGGGGAAGAAGGTTAGTAGTCTACGAGCTTAGGAGTAGGAAGATTGCTTGGAATTTTGAGTACAAGTTTAGATCTTTCCTGGGTGCCTACCAGTGTGTTGTGTGTTACAGGCCTAGGCTAGCTAAATTTTCATGTTGGGGAAAATATTTGGATCTTGTATATTGTTACTTTCTTTGTAATTGGTTGTAATCGGGAAGGCCTTATAGATCGACACATTGCATGTAATCAGTTTTTTCATGAATATAGACTTCTATTTCATTGAAAATCTATTTTTGTTACTATGTATTTCTATTGCATATTGGTTTGGATGCAAGGTCGGTCAGTCGTTAATTGGATCCACTGAGCTTGACTACATTAGGTGGTATCAGAGTGAAGTTCATTCCTATTTGAGCAAAGTCTATTCATGTTGGAGCTGAGTGGATCTTGTGTGTCTAGATCTTGATTTGAAGATGCCTCCAAGGAGAAATTGTGAGATTCCTAAGGAAGAATAAACTACTGGTGAATTGTGTCTTGATGATTTTAGGGCTTTGCAGAAACAAGTGCAAGACCTACAAGAGGAATTGAGAAAGAAGAAGCCTACCTTGAAAGAGGATAGTGATTATGAATCTGAGGATGATCATTTTGAAGAAGCTATAGAAGAAGCTAGAGCTACTGAGAAGAATCAAATTCTGAAAGCCATGTTTAAGATTGAAGTTTCTACATTTGCTGGAAGCCTTAGGCCTTAATAATTGATTGATTGGATCAATGAGATTGATGAATACTTTGAGTATGAAGAAATAGAAGATCTTGATAGGGTTAGATGTGCAAAGACTAAGTTGAAAGGTCATGCAAATATCTAGTGGAGAGAAGTTTAGTTGGAAAGAGGTAGAAGAGGAAAAGAGAAGATCACTAAGTGGAACCGAATGGTGGACAAGTTGAAGAAGCAATTCATTCTAGTGGATTATGAATTGGAAATGTTTAAGACAAGATTTGAAGAAGAATAACAAATCGGTACAGGAGTATACTGAGGAGTTTTATAGAATCCTGATTAAGACTAGTCATTTTGAAGTTGATAAAGAGAAGGTTACTAAGTATGTCTATGGTTTGAGACTTAGTATTCAAGAAGAGCTACTTACTATGTGGATGAAAACAATTGGTGATGCTTATCATATGGTATTATAGATTGAAGAGAAGTTGAATAGGAAGTATGAAGGAAAATAGAACAATAGGAATCAAGGTGGTAAAATTGGTGAGACAGTTATTGAGAGTAATGTGACAGAGAATCCTAAGTTTGATGTAGGATCTGGCAGTGGTCAAGTTACTAAGAATGCTGGATAGAAAGGAAGGTGGAAGAATGAGTTCACCAACACTTGTTATAATTGTGGTAAAGCTGGTCATAGAACTTGGTAGTGTCCTAAGAAAAGAGTTGCATTAGCTGCTGAAGAAGACATTGAGAATGTTCTAGAGATAGGTGAATGTCTTGTCACTAGGAGATTGGCTACATGTGTTCCTGAACTGGTGCAAAGAAGGAATTTGTTCAGAACTAGATGTAAATGGAAGGATAAGGTATGTAATGTCATAGTTGATGGTGGCAGTTTTGAAAACTTTATTTCAGATAAAATTGTTAGTAAGTTGAATTTGGAAAGAAGGAAACATATTAATCCTTATTAGATTAGTTGGATACAAGATGTTTCTAAGGTTATATTTGAAGAAAAATGCTTGGTTATGTTTCATATTGGATCTTACCATGATGAGATATTGTGTGATATATTGTCTATGGATGCTTGTCATCTGTTGCTTGGTAGACCCTGATAGTTTGACATAAATGTTTTTTTTTATGGTCATACTAATACCTATGTGGTTAGGCATGAAGGATCTTGGCATAAGTTGATACCTTTAAAAGAGAGAAGGGTTAAGGGATGTGGAGTTATTAGGTGTTTTCCTTATGACAAACCTCAAGAGTAGAAGGTTGAGTCTAGTTTGAAGGAGGAGAATGATATCTCTGAAGAGTTTGTTGACATTAAGAAACATATGGTTTTTTTGGTAGAGATGGTACAAGAGATGGTTATATTTACAACAAAAAGGGATGCAAATGATACTGAGTTGGTTGAGGAGTCTAGAGAAGGTGAACCTTATCAAGGAACTCAGGTGATTGGTAGTGTTCAAAGTCAGTTGCTATCAGTTTTTGATTGGAAGAATAAGAAAAGTGGAAGATAGAAGGACTTTTTACATGAGATAGTGAATGAAGTGAAGACTACTTGGGATGAAGGACAAGAAGAGATATGGGTTAAGAATAGATTCGGCATACTTGTTTTGATTCCCTTAAGGCATTCCTAATTTCCTTATATTACCTGGGGTGTCTGATGCAGGAGCATCCTAGGATTCTTGGCAATCCTGTATCAACTAAAAATATGTTTCTCTTTGAAGGTAGATTGCTAGTTTTGATATTAGTTTGGTGGAGTTCTTACTTAGTTTGGGAGACTGGTTGCTTGGTTTATGTGGTTACCAAGGTGCTCAGTCTCTAAAGAATGTTTGATAACTAAAGGCATCGGTTCACTAGCACTTTGCAATAACTGTGTTCATCGGTCATGCCTGGCATGGTCGGTTGATTGGTGCTTGATTATTTCTCCTATTGCTTAGTGTTCTTACTTACCAACTCAATGGTTTGGATAGATTGGCTTAGCCAACTATTGCATTTAATTTGGGTCATGCTCCTCGTGTTATGGATTGACCATTCGACATGTGGGGACCTAGATCTGGCATGTTTCATTCTCTTATGTAGATCCGATGACTAATTGGGGCCATCTTTGAGAGTTTATTTATTTTGTAAGGCTATGTGAGATCCAACTGATGTTTTAGCATTTAATATTTTTTATAAGGGTTTATTATTTCATCAGCCGACTTGTGGCTAGGAATCGATATTTATAGGATGCTTGGGATAGTTGTTTAGGGCATTAGATTGTGGGGAGGAAGGTTAGTAGCCTGCAAGCTTAGGAGCAAGAATATTTCTTGGAAGTTTGATTACAAGTTTAGGTATTTCATGGGTGCCTACTAGTGTGTTGTGTGTTACAAGCCTGGACTAGCTGAATGCTGATGTTGGGGAAATGATTTGGATCCTATGAGATCTTTTAGATTGTTACTTGTTTTTTAATTGGTCGTAATTGGGAAGGCCTTAAAACTTGACATATTGTATGTAATCAGTGTTTTCATGAATATAGACTTTTATTTCATTGTAGATCTATTTTTATTATTGTGTATTTCCACTGCATATTGGTTTGGCTGTAAGGTCAGTTAGTCCTTAATTGGATCCACCGAGCTTGACTACATCATCATGTTAGAACTTTCTTGAAATCATAATAGAGAAATAATAAAACTCTCCAAAAACATCTCTAATGGCTATACTAAGAATGAAACACAAAAAGGAGCCATGTAACTCAATATGAGTAGAGGCATCGCTTCACACAGTTAGGTCCACTAAATTTACTAAAAATTTCTTCTCAAGATGAAATACGTTATTCTCCCTTAACCAAATATTCTTAACTCATAAAAAAATGCAACACCAAACATGCATATCAAAATGATAGGCACAACTACTAAAACAATATAAACATTTTGAGCTCCATCAGACAATCTCAAGAAACTATAACTTGCAAATAGAAATGTCATAAGTCAACTTGTACTACACAAATAAGTTTGCATCCATGAACATAGCTCCATAAAATTGTATACAACAAAACTATAAATGCGTAAGGCTCCAACATAATCATACTAAGAATCTCATACAAAGCTTTTCCTATAACACTATTAGGAACATTGTTGTTATAGACAACTGCACAACTATATACACTTAGAATCAACCTATGTGCCTATGATATTATGGTGAGAACATATCCATATAAAATATACTCAAGGCTCACTATACAGAACTACAATGTATGTTGCTTACCATATGTTTTCATCAATGGAAAACATATAGTCAACACCATCTTATTGGAAAATCTCCAACAATCTCTCCCTTTGGCATTAATGGTAATATATGGAATGAAAAACACCACCAATCCAAACATACAATTATTTTATAACATTCTCAATTTCCTCAAAAAAACTCCCCCAAGGATGAATCCTCTAATTATATTATAACATTCTCCATTTCCTCAACAAAACTCCCCCAAGGATGAATCCTCCAATTATTTTATAACATTCTCCATTTCCTCAAAAAAAACTCCCCCAAGGATGAATCCTTCATCTACTTATGAATGCTTTGAATATCTACTATTGCATCTTCTTACTGTATTCTCGCCCTTACTAGTACATACTCTTCTTTTCTAGAATAAATCAACTATTTTGTTTTTCATTATTATATACTTCCCCTTTGAAATCAATGGAAAAGGGCTCCAAAACAAATATGAAAAGGTACTACTCCTAAAGGAAAGTACTCAAACATTCATCAGTCACTTAGGACTGATGCACTACTACAAACTCTAATCAGATCAAGTGAAGGGAACTACTCCCAAATTCTCCCTGAGATACTCAAAAGTATCCTTTGGCAAAGGCTTTGTGAAGTTGTTAGCTAGCTATTCTTTTGTACTCACATAGTCCAACTTTACTTCTTTCTCTGCAACTTTCTCTCTTAGGAAGTGATATTTTATTTCAATGTTTTGTCTTTTCATGCATCACTGGGTTCTTTGACATATTGATAGTGTTATTGTTGTCACAATGAATAAAAATAGGATAATCAATTTTTATTCTAAAATCCTTTATCATATTCTCGAGCCACACAATTGTAGAACAATTTAATGTTGCTTGTACATACTCTACTTCTGCTGTGGACTAAGAAATATGACTTTTCTTCTTAATTATCCAAGTAACAAGTATATCTCCAATAAATACTACTCCTCCTAAGGTGATCTTTCAATCATCAACACAACCTACCCAATCTACATTTGTATACACATGAAGTTCTACATTTTCTGAACTAGGAAACCATTAACCAGTCTATAGTTCCTCTCAAATATCTGAATATCCTTTTCACTTCCATAAGATGACTTTTTTTAGGTTTTTCTACAAATCTTCCGACAATACCAACTCCATTAGAAATATCTAGTTTAGATTGAGTAAGATATATGATTTTACCAGTCATAGACTTATATAGGGTCTTGTCTACTATTGTAGAATCATCAGCTTTTGAAAGCTTGCTTCCTATTATCATAGAGGTACTTACTGGCTTGTAATCATCTATCTTGAATTTCTTTAAAAAATTTCTTTCACATACTTAGACTGGTTAATGAAAATATCTTTCTATGCCTCCTACACATTCAATCCCAAAAATTATGTGATAGGTCTAATCGTGCTCATTTCAAATTCACTCTATATCTCATTATAAAATTCTCCACTAAGATTTTCATTACCACCAAAAATAATGGCATCAACAAAAATAGCTACAAGTAATAATCCATTAGGTGTCTCTCTTATGAATAAGTTACAATCTGTTGCTCCTTTCTTGAATCCAATCTTTGTTAAGTAACCATCTAGTCTTTCATACCATACTCTAGGAGCTTTGTTAAGTTCATAGAGGGATTTCTTCAGTCTACATACCATATATTGTTTTTCTGATAAAGTAAATGCTTTAGGCTTCTCTATGTAAAATTCTTCCTTCAACTCTCCATTTAGGAATGTTGATTTGACGTCCATTTGATATACTTTAAATTTTTTTAATGTTGCACAGGCTAGAAATAACTTAATGGCTTCCAATCTACTTATAGGAGAAAAGTATTAGAGTAATCAATTCCTTCTCTCTATGCATATCCTTTACATACTAATCTTTCTTTGTTTCTTATTATTGTACCATCTTCATTCATTTTATTTTTGAATATCTACTTCATTCCAATCACATTTTTGTCACTAGTCCTAGCGACCAATTCTCATGTATCAATCATAACTATCTGATCTAGCTCTTCTTTCATTGCTTCATGCTAATCCAAATCATGACATGCATCTTCAACACTTAAAGGTTCAATTTTTGAAAGTAAACATACCTCTTCATTAACTATTAAATTTTTTTCTTTTGATCTTGTCATGACTTTGTTGTTCTGACCTCCAATGATATCTTCTTTTGAATGGTATCTAGATGTGAATTTTGTAACATTAGGTGAGACTCTCTCATCTATTTTATGGGTTTCTTCTTCACTTGTTTTAGGATCATTGAATAATACATCAATCTTGTCAAACATTTCTTCAACAACTATTTCTCTACTAGTAGGAATAGGGTCTTCATCAACAATAGGTTCATAATCTTGATATCTCTCTTAAATCATAAAATTTTCATCAATTTTTACATGTGCACTTTCAATTATCTTCTTAAATCTTAAGTTAAAACATCTATAAGCTTTTCTTTTAGTAGAGTAACCAAGAAAAATACCTTCATCGTTTCTTGCATCAAACTTGCCAATAGCTTCATGTACCTTGATGTAATACTTTCTTACAAAGATTCAGAAGTATTTTACTATAGGTACATTTGCAAACCATAGCTCATAAGGTGTCTTGTTTGTGCCTGGCCTTAATTAAATTTTGTTGATAGTATAGACTGTAGTATTGACTACATCTCTCCAATAAGTGTGTGCAACTTTTACTTCAATCGTGATAGTGCATGCTATGTCAAGTATGATCCTATTTCTTCTTTCTTCAATTCCATTCTACTGAGGGGTTCTAGGTGCACTTAGCTATCTCTTTATCTCATGTTCTTTGCAATACTCATAAAATCTATCAGAGGTGAATTCTCCTCCTCTATATGATCTCAGACATTTTATCTTTAATCTAGACTCATTTTCAACTTTAGATTTGAATATCTTGAGCTTCTCAAATGCTTCATAATTATCTTTTAAGAATGCAACCCACATCATTCTATAATAATCATCAAAAAATAAAATAAAGTACCTTTCACCATAGTATGATCATGTTTGATTTGGTCCACATAAGTCTATATGCACTAGATATTTGTTCTTTGCTAAGTTATGCTTGCTTCTAAATGAGTTCCATACATGAAATCCCATCATGCATTCCCTGCATATTGTATCAATTAGTTTTGCAATACTAGGGAGATCTCTTACTTCCTTTACATTGCTTACCTTTACAATATTGTCAAAGTTGATGTAACATATCCTTTTATGTCATAACCAACTATCATCTACTTTAGCAACAAAACAACTTGCTTCAGAATTAAGATGAAAAACATTACCTTTTATCTTTGAGCCTGATGCAATCATTACTCCTTTGTTATTAATGATGCATTTATTATTTTTAAATTCCAAATGATATCCTTTGTCAAGCAACTATCCAACACTTAGTAAGTTATGTTGCAAAATATCAACATATAGAAAATCATTAGTGTTATTCTTTCCATCCAAAGTGATAGCTCCTCTACCTATAATAGGTTTAGGAGTGTTGTTTCCAAATCTAACCATGCCACCTTTGTACTTATCCAGATGTACAAATCTATCGTTCTCACTTGTCATGTGATGTGATCAACTACTGTCAATGATCTAGTCTGTTCTGATGTCTTCTTGTGAAATCAATGCTAGCTCTTGTGATTTCTTTTCATCTTCAATATACATCTCATCAAACATTTTCTCCATATCTTCAATATAAATGAATCCAATTTCATCTTCTACTAAATCTTCATCTAATACTCCATCTTGAGCATAGTAACATTCTTTTGTATACTTAGGCTTGAAATTAGTTTTTAACTTCTTGACTCTTGGAGGACACTTAGATGCAAAATGACCAATCTTATTACATGAAAAACATTTGAATGGAAACTAACCTTCATATTTTCCTTTTCCCATTTTTTATTCCTTAGCAATCATAGCAATGAATTCATATAGTTTTTTATCCTCATCTTCATTATCAAAATTATCAGAAGTGTTCAAGGATTTCTTACCATGGACAGAGGATTTGAATGTTGTTTGACTTTTAGGCTATGTCTTCAATCTTAATATCTCAAATGCTGAAATTTTCCTAACCAAGATCTCCCTTTTGAAGTCTTTTGAAAATTGCATAGTCTCATCTAGGATGTTTATCTTTCTCTCATATTCTGTTGTTAGAGTAGTCATCAATTTATCCATTATGTCTTCTTCCAAAATTTCTCCACCATTGTTCCTGATTCCTGCAACTTCTTCATTAATTCTTTGATTCTAGGCTCTGAGGTTCTCTTCAGGTAGCATCCCCAAAGTATTATATCTTTTCTTCTATGTCTTTCTATATGCATTCTTGGCTTGAATATCTCCTTCAAACATGTCTTCAAGATACTTCCATATTTTGTAGGCTCTATCTACTTTCTTGATCTTTGAAAACTTACTGACAGATAAGGAACTGATAAGGGCTTCTTTGGAAATTGCATTTTGAGTGAACATTTCATTTTTCTTAATAATTGCATCATCTTTTGCAAGATCTTTTAGGGAGGTAATTTAAACTTCTTGAGTAGCTATTTCAAAAATCTCAAAACCAATGCACTACAAATGCATTGTCATTTTTTTCTTCTAGTCTAGATAATTCTCTCCATCAAACTTAGGAGTTTCTTTTCTAAAGAATGCCATTTGATCAACCTCAAGCTATTAAAATTTCACTCTAAGGCACTTGACTTTGATACCAATTGTTAGGAATAGTTCCAAGAGATAATTGAGAGGGGGGGTGAATAAGTTATCTAAAAGATTCAATTCTTTATCCAATTAAGTATAGAATAACATTAAGCACATAAATAATAAAATAAAACTCAACACAAAACCACAATTTTGGTTATGGGGAAATCTAAATAGGTAAAAAACCCAGTGAGAATTAGCACCCACTATAAACTATACTATAGTATAATGATTCTTGTTAGAAGATCTTACAACCCTATTAGGAGTCTATCTTTACAATGCATGAATTACAGATACCTGGTCAAGGTTCGGACCCTATTAGAGGTATTTTATAAATAACCTTGTTAGATGTGAGGACACACTATTCGAGAGCACACTGCTCAAATGGTGAAGGATGCAACCTTCTGCATAACAGATACACACTATATCTGGATCTTGGTGAAATGGAAAGTATAATTATTGTCTTGATTAATTCTAATGAGTATCATATACTCTTTACTTCTTTCACATAGATCTTCAACTGATGATTGATTGTCTCAGTACATTCACATCTTCTTATCTGCTCTATCAATCACACCTAGCAATCACAACTGATTAGATATAAGTATTCTTCTCCACATGATATAATCAAGTTGACCTATTAGAACCTTCTTGAAATAATAATAGATTAAAAATAAAACTCTCTGAAAACATCTCCAATGGCAATACTAAGCACACAACACAAAAAGGAACAATGCAACTCAATATGAGTAGACGTGTCACTTCACACAGTCGGCTCCACTAAATTAACTGAAACTCTCTTCTTTGATATATGGTATCTGATCTTCACCAAACATGATTAACTCATCAAAAAACATGAAACCAAACATGCATATCAAAATGATAGGTGCAATTGCTAAAACAATATAAACATTGTCATCTCCATCAGACAATCTCAGGAAACTTTAGCTAGAAAATAGAAACATCATAACTCAAATTGTACTACACAAATAACTCTATGTCCATGAACATAGCTCCAAAAAAATATCTACAACACAACTATAAATGTGCAAGGCTCCAACATAATCATACTAAGAATATCATACAAAACTTTGGCTATAACACTATCAAGAATACTTCTATTGCAAACAATTGCACAATTGCCTGTACCCAGAATCAACCTCTACGTCTATGATATTATGGTGATAACATATCCATATAAAATATGCTCAATTTTCACTACATATAACTACAACACATGCTTCTTACCATATTTTTTCATCAATGAAAAACATACAGTCAACACTGGCTTGCTAGCAAATCTCCAACATAGCATACAACCTTAAACGTTTTCTCCAAATATCTTTTTTCTTCCTTCTCTTCTATGATCTTCACTAGAGACTCATATTTACCATAAAATTTCTCTAATTCCATGTTAAGGTTCTCAACATCATCTTTTCCTTGAAATACAAGAGGTATAGTGAGTATTTTATTCACTATATCAACTGCCCTAGTAATTAACTTAACCTTTTTGTCACCTTTATGTTCTAACCTTTCTTTTTCCTTAGAAAATTCCATGAAGGATAATGTCATTAATTCATCCTCATTACTATTTTTTACATCACTACTCATAGGATTGTCCATACTTTCCAACAATAAAGTGGTGAAAGTATCAGGTTCTTGCTTGATCTCAATTCTTGTCTCTTCTTCTTTACCTATCCCTATCTCTTCTCTCTATTCTTCCTCTTTTTGTCCTTACTCTTCTTGTCCTTTTTCTATTCTTTATCCTCTTTTTTATCCCTCTTTTTTTCCTTCTTATTCTTCTATAACCACACTATCCATGTTTTCTTGAAAAGGCTCACTCTCATCTAGTGAAGTGTCAAGAGTTACAGGCACACCAGCAACAAAGAAGTCTGGTTTCTTGTTAATATTTTATTCACTTCCTTCCATACTCTCCTTAGATGACTTAGAGATTTCTCATATGTATGGGATTTTTCTCCTTAGAAAGTGAATCTTTCTTATGGATGCCACTCATAAGTATTTTATTGAGTGCCTTCTGTGTATCCTCAATGAATTCATCATATTTCTTAGACATTATTTTTACAAGTCTTGATTTTGTTTCAATTAGGGTTTTAGTTCCTTAAATATATGTTATGAATGAATTATGAATATATCCTATGGGGGATTATTTGTAGCTATCTAGTAGCAGTTGTTGCATTCATGAATGTGATTGTCATTGATGTCAATATAGTGGTCTACTAAAGATTAGCAGAGAAGAAGAAAGTGTTTGAGTTAGCACACATGGGAGATTGAAGATAAAGCTATGAAGAGTTAAGGACTTAATCTATGATGTTTCATAAGATCATAGTTAAGAACATGTACACTAATTCATCTATTCATGATACTTATGTTTGATTCAGTGGAAGCAATTTTTAGGCAATGTTCCTGAGTAGCGGTTTGTGGAAGTCAGATGATATCTCCTAATCATGATAGAATCTGAGCATCCAAAGTTATATATATGATGATGAAATTATAATTGTGACATGGACATCACACAAAGGTTAGAGGTCACATGAGTGAATATTTATAGTAATTGGAAGCTGACAGTTTTATGTCATTGTAGAATTTTTGTGTAATGTGTGGAGAATTTTATTTTGTAATTTATATGCCAAGTCATTTGTAATTAATTGAGTGTATTATAAAGGAAGGATTATTTTCCTTATTTTAAAGTAATATTTTATAGTGGCATGTGAAATTGAATTGTGTAATACTTGTTGTAAGATGATATGGGAAGTATAGAGATCTAGTATTGAGATCTGATGAAGCAGTTAGTGCAGTTTGGAACAATCAAAGGAGAAGTGATAAGTTTTTGAGATCAATAATCTTTTGGTATTATTTTGTTGAGCAATATGGAGACCAATTGGACTCTATGTCCAATGATCTTTCCCTTGAAGCTATTTGGATAGTGGGTCCTTCTGTCTTCCATAACTCCTAATAGGGTTAGAATCTTTTAACAGGGATTCAAAGTCTCCTAATAGAGATTCATATGTACTAAATGTATTTCATAAGACTCCTAACAAATTCCATCATCAAACAAGTAACTTTCATATTAGTGCATCTTTTGTGAGCATCATTCCCACCGAAGTTTACTCTTTGATCAATAGATTCCCTCGTCAACATATCTTGTGTTATTGTGTCATTATGTATGTATATCTTTTTGTTAGAAATAGTGAATACTAAAAGGGGGGGTTAATCAATATTGTAGAAAATTTTACTTTTGCCCAATTATGGATATAACAGATTACCTTGATACTTTCATAATAGAATAAACTAAAGAACATGCATAGAAATAAAGAAAATGAACTCATAACACATTATTTTTTCTCGAGGAAACTCTAACCAAGGGAAAACCTTGGTGGGGATGATACCCATAATGATCCACTAATCAAAAGTATCCTATTAAGGATGTTGACCCTATTAGGAGCCTGTTACATACATATAGTGTCTCAGTCCTGATTAAGGGACTATAGGCCTTATTAGAAGCCTTAACCCTGCTAAGAGTTGGTAGTACAAATTCAAATGATTACTAGATGAGCCCACTACCCAAACATGTAATGTACAATGATTTCTAATTACAAAAGAGTAAGGCATATAACCTTCACTAATTCTCTTGCTTATACAAAGTCAGCTTTCTTGACTTTCACAACTTACAACTTCGCATCAATATCTTTTGTATACATATGTTCTACTACACTTTTGCATTACATACGTCTTACATTTAAACAAGTGATTAGGAATAATAACTTTTACAGTCAAATTTAAAAAAACATGAAGTACTTTACAAAATATATATCAACTTATTCTGCCCAAGGGTTAACATCTAGGATTTCATCTCTTTATATGATTAAGTCATTATTTTGATAAATAAAATAATCCCTTAACTATTTACCAATTATGTCTTCTTCTCTATCCTGTCGGGATCAACACTGTCTTTGGTAATACTACAATAACTTCTTTCGTACATGCCATACATACTTGCACTCTTAGGTGAGTATTCAATATACATCATACTATCCATGTTCAAGTGTACAAGCACTGAACTTACTTATATCAACATTGCCAATCAAAAATGTCTTTGGTTAGACTAGGAAAAAATTGCTTACACTTAGACAATTATATTATATGCTTTGTCATAACTACTCTCTATCATATGCGGTCTTCATATAGATCATATGTTGCCATAATGAAAAAATATATATATCTAACTCATCCATTTTCCAACAATCTCTACTTTTGTCATTGGGGGAAAAATATGAGAAATTGGCTAATTCATAAATCTCTGAAGTTGTGGCCATAAAAAAATATATCTTTACTATCCTTATATCTCCATATATCTTATATATCATCTATACTCCCCCTATGAATATAATTCCACATATTTAATAATATATCATTTTTTGTCTATCACCTCCCCTTTGACAACAGTGACAAAAAAGGCTGCCAAAACTATTTTCTCAAAAATATTTACCTTGATTCAAAATTGCAGAGCTGGTAGGCTTGCAACATAATCTACAAAATTTACTTTAATGCTCTCTATCTCCTTCTCTCATGTCTTCTTAATGGTGTCTGCAACATTGAGTAGTGCACATAAACCATAAAATGTGATCTCACATGCATGAAGGTTTACAAAGTAAAACTTTTCATAAGATGTCTTGGATGAAAGACATTTTTCTAATTGTCCTTCAATGATACTTAACTTCACTAAAATGTGCTCTCCTAGAATAGAGAATCTTCTCAATTTCCTGTCTCTTTCATCACTAAGGATTGTGATATCATCTTTTAGTTTACTGATTTTCTTTTCACAATCTAATATCTTTACATTAGGGCTGGTTAACAGATTTACTTCTATTTGAATTTCTGCCTCCTTTGCTTTTAGCTTCTTAGTTACTTTTGATACATAGTTTTCAGTATTTGTACACTATACATACAAAGTTTTTCCTCTATCCAAATTCCTTCTTAAATCCTTTATACACACATCCAAATTATTGATATCATTTCTGATATTTTGACATCTATCATGAAATACATTATCCTCATAGGTTTCTTGTACCTTCACTTTAGCTATATCTGACAAGTTAGTGAACTCGTTGTCAAATGCCTTCATAACTACTCTAGCTTTTACATGCGGATCTGTCTCTGTTATCTGATTAGTCACAACACTCTATAACTTCTCTATTACTTCTAGCAATAATCCTTCAAGGATTTTTACCTTCTTGTTCTTACCAATAATTTTGTTAAGAGATGAGATCAGATCCATTTGATCATCATCATCAACTTCTTTCCCAAAGTTAGTAAAAATTGATTCTATTTTTGGTTTCTTTGTTGCAATCTCAAGGGTAGAACTAATTTCTACTTTGCTTGGTTCTCCTTTATGTCATTCAACCTTTGTATTTACTTGAATCTCTTTTTTTTTCCTTCTTCCATTCTTGTTTCCTTCCTTTCTTTCTCAACTAATATGTCTTGTTCTTCAAAAGCCAAATTGTCAACAATTTTCTCAAGGTTGATAAAAGGATTATCATCACTATCCAGTATGATATGTGTTCCTTCCACATTCATTGATTCATATTTAATGTTAATAGATGGAGATGGAGAGGGAATATTCTGGTGCTCAGCTTCCAAAGCATGATCCTCTACACTTGAGTGTTTACCAACACTTGTAGTCATCACCTTTATGACTACTTGTTTAGTTTCTTTATTGATTTCTTCATAATATCCTCCCATTATTTGAATTCGTCTTCTTTTTGTTCTCAGATGAATACCAAGATCTTTCATGATTTCTTTGAACTGGTCTTCATCTCTGATGTCACAAAGCTTTATTACAAAGTTTTCTCTGATCTTATTATCTTCTTCAACAGATCTCTTCTTCCTATTAACTAATTTCTCAAAAAAATCATCAGGTATCTTCCCTTGAGTGGCATCAAATTTCTTGTCTGCTAAAATCATGTGCCTGACAATTGCATTCTCCAAGTTTAATCTTTCTAAATAGTTGTATAGCTCATAATACTTGTTCATCTTGGAAAATTATCCATCATTAATGATTTGTTCATTTACATTTTCTATCTTAGGTTTCTATTTCTTCTTCTTGACTTTAGTATCTTCATCATCTTTAATTTCAAATAATTTCCTTTGTACTAGGCCAACTATTGTTTTTTGTCTTTTATCCAATCTAGTAGCCATTTACTTTACTCTTTTACCTAGTGGAGTGGTGGAAGATCTTGTAGATTTTCTCATTTCTTTTTCCTTCTCTTCTTTCTCCACTTTTACTACATTCTACAAATTTCCAGTCTGATCTACAACTGATGATAGGGGTGGAACAAACAAAACTCCTTTTTGTCCAATGTCTCTTAGTGTTGCTGTTGTATTCTTTGCAATTATGAATTCTTGTTGTGTCATTCTTGTATCCTTAAGAATTTTATTTATAGTGCTTTCCACTCTCTTCTTAGATAACTTTTCTTCTTGAATAGACTTTTCAGAGTTTAAGTTCTCCTCAAAAGTCCCAAATCTAGTGTTGTTCACATCCAATTTACTCTTCAACAATCTATTCACATATTCTTCTACTTCAACTTCAAAAATTTCATATCCGAGAGGGTCTATGAATTCTATTCTAGGTTCAACTACTTCAATAAAGGTAAATTCAGTATCAACCATAAAGCATATTTCATTTTTATACTTCTTAACTAAAGCCTATGGGATTCTTGATCTATTCTTTATCAAGTTCTGAAATGATTTGATCACTAAGGTTACACTCTCATTAACCTTGTCTATGGGATATCTCAGATATACTTTCTTAATTTTGTCCATGGTGGTTCTGCTATCATTCTAGTCATTTCCAATTGTAAATGGATATCTTCTTAGCAAATGGAAAAACATATATGTAATCAATGATGAGAATCTAAACTGTGAGATTTTAGTCTTCTTAATCTTCTCTAGGTTCTCAAATAATTGAATTCTCAAAATTTCACACACATCCACTTGCACTTTATCAACACATATCAAATATGCTACATGAATCATACCAGCTGTCATGTCATCTTCTTTAGAGTTAGCACAAAACTTAGATGTTAAGATCTTGCATAAATATCTAACATCATCTTGTTGTATCTTGTCGATTACTATTCCTCTACCATTGTAGGATGATTTAGTATTGTCCAGTACTATTTTCTTCACATTTTTCTCATTAAATGGTATAACTCCTAATTTTGATAAACCAGTTACCTCATGAATTAGGTCTGTTGTTATACCAATCACTCTGTCATCTAACCAAAACTTTCCATTATGAATTTTGCTCAAAATGATTTTGGTGCATTCATCATCATCAAATTCATGTTTTATTGAATATCTTATGATTTCATTTTCATTCAAATGTTCAAATCCTAATTTCAATGACATATCCTGATTGTATAGTTTCTCATATTCCTTGGTAAAATCACTTTCACTGAGGGTTTCAATTTTGCATCCCAAATAGCCTCTAAAATTCTCTAAATGAAAAACTTCATCTGGTATGGATGATAATGCTAGTTTAGGGTCTTCTTCCAAGGGTTCTACTGGTTCCCTTTTGATATTAGGTCTAATAGTATCTCTTATACAATAAAAAAATGAAACATCCATATCTTCTTTAAATTCTCTAACCGACTGATAGATTTTCTGAGTAAAATAACTTAATTTCATGATTTAGGTCTTTGCATAGATCCGACATGAAGTTCTTTCACCAAATCCTTCAAACTACCTTCAATCACTACTGCTTTGATCTCCTTAACACTTGTAGTTGCTTGAATGATTAACTAATACTGATCAAAAGCTTTTAACTTCAAGATTCTGACATCCCATTCAATTCTTTTGCCACTTCTTTCCAAAAAGTTGTTCCTTCTTTCCTCCAAAACTTCAAACTTCTTGTGAACTTGCATAACTTTATATTAGCTCATGTGCTCTTAACCATTGCATCATTACATCATATACTACCTTATATTCATTGAACAAAACTCAATTCATCCTAGACTAATTTCTACACTATCCTAAGTTCCTATTCTAATGCATTATTTATGAATTAAGTACTTTGAGATGGGTTAGGAAGAGATTCACTCTTACCATTAAATACTTAACCTTTTTGATTACTTTTTGTGCTAAATGTGTCTCCTTGACCTGTGGCTTTAACAAATTTCACTTCTTCTGAATTACTACAACATCCTCTTTGACTATTGCTTGCATTCTCATTTCTCCTTGTATAACTTCTAGGATTAGGGTTTCTCATGTTATTCAATTTGTAAAACCTTGATGTATGACCAAATTTATTCCATATCTGACAAACTATTCCATTATTTCCATATCTCAATCCAGTTCGGTTGATTTGTGATCTGAAATTCCTAACAATGTGTCAAATATTATTGCATTTATAACATATTATTCCATTTCTTCTATTCATATCTTTAGTAGGTATCTTATCTACATGGTTAGTATCTCTAAATATTCTACTATTATTATCATTAGATCTAGGCTTCTTACATTCAATAGATCTATGTCCAAAACCATGACAATTATAACAATAACCATTAATAGGTTTAAATTTCTTACCTATGCAATCTTTCTTCACATGACCAAAAGTATTACATGAAAAACATCTACCTTTGAATTCTCTCTACATACCTTTAGGTGATTCTTCTTGTTTAGGTGGTTCTTATTCTTTAGGTGTGTCCTCAAATTTGTTAGCTTCATCAGATTTCTTTTCGTCTATGTTTTTAGAAACTTTCATATCTAGTTCCTTTCTTTCTTCACTTACCTTAGATGAGTTAAATCCAAGACCAATTTTATCATAAAATGGCTTCTGATAAGACATTTGTTCATCAATCTTCTGACTGGTTGAATATAGTCTCTCAAGTTGTTGCTTAGACTAAGTTAGTTCACCTTTTACAATTGTACTATACTTTTCAAGTTCAACATATCACAATTTTGTTTTCTCAAGTTTAGATGTCACTTTATAAAGTTTAAATTTAAGATCTTCATTCTTAGTTTTCAAATTTGCTTCATTATTGTTGTTTCCATCTTAAAAACTCAATTTTAGATTTACTATCTTTAATTCATGTTTAAGGATCTCATTTTATTTTTCCAGATTTTCATCACAATCTTCAATTTGAAATGTATATTCCTTCTCTAATTTTAGTTCTTCTAGCTTCTTTTTCAACTTCTTAATAAGGTTCTTTGCATCATCATATTTTCCTTTCAGAGTATCTCTTTCTTCAGTAAGTATAACAATGTGTCCAAGAGCTTCTTCAAGATTCTTCTATAACTAATCCATATCCTAGAGATCTTACTCAAGCTTCTAGGCTTTCTCAGAATGATTCTTTTTTGAGTAACTAAGCTCTGATACCAATTGTTAGAAATAGGGAATACTAAGAGGGGGGGGTGAATCAGTATTCTACAAACTTTTACTTTTTCCCAATTATGGATATAACAAATTATCTTGATACTTGCATAATAGAGTAAACTAAAGAACATGCATAGCAATAAAGAAAATGAAATCATAACACATGATTTGTTCTCGAGGAAAACCCCAATGGTGATGATACCAACAATGATCCACTAGTCAAAAGTATCATGTTAAGGATGTTGACCCTATTAGTAGGTTGTTACATATATATAGTGTCTCAATCCTAAATAATGGACTATAGGCCTTGTTAGAAGCCTCAACCCTACTAAGAGGATGTGAGGCCTCACCCTAAGCCTATCATAGCCATTGAGTTCTGCATATGAGATAGACATATTTTATGATTATATTTTGATGTTATGGATTTTATTGATACTTTATGTTATGGCTTATCACCTTAGATTTTAGTTGCACATTCATTTATGTCATTTTGAGAAGACTATTTTATCTATATGGAACCATATTAAGTGGATTTAATGAATGGATACATTATCATGATGATGTTTAATTGCAATTGAATTTTATATGCAATGATTATGTTTCTAGTGAATTTAGTGATGAATTATATATATCCAGGATGAGATTTATGTTACTTAGTTATGAATGATTGTTTGAGAATTATTTGATTAATAATGTTATGAGTTTACATGTTTTATTTCCCTAGACTACTAATATTGGATTTGAGTGTGCAGGGAGATAGGCTAGGGTAAATTTGGGAAATCATCACAAAGACCTATGTTAAATCCATTTGAACCAAGTTTGCTTCTAGTGAGAAGCCAATAACCTCATTATGATGTTTCTTATTTGTAAAAGTATGATGTATGGGTGTAATTGATTTATTGTAATTGTAATTGTTATTTATGTTTAGGAATGCCCGAGTGGATATGCCACATGGCTTGTGAAGTGTTTTTTTCCTATTGGTGTCACTTGACACATGTGTATGTGCTTAAGGCCATGACATGTCCACTTGTGATTTGATGTCATCAATCTAAGATGGTACCACCTTTAGGATTTTCCTTGTAAAACCTTGATTAGGAAGCCTTAGAGAAGGTAAATCATGTTTGAACCCGAAATTAGATTTCTAGTGCAGTTTAGGGAGGTTAAATGAGCCCTCAGGGTGTAATTAGGGTCCCTTTTAGCCACCCCACTAGATGTACCATGGTATGGGAGTTTAAATTTTGTCAAAATTAGGCCCATAACTCATTTATGGACCTTGAAAAGTACCCCTCAAAGAAAATTTCGAAAATGAAGGGATGGCAAGGAGGTCAAACCCATACCTCTTTCACATTCTTGGTCTCCACCTCATTTATGAAGGGAGACAAGGAGAGATGGAAGAACTCCATGAACCATACCCATTAATGAAGGTTTGGTGAAAAATCCCTTTTAGTAGGAGTTTTGGGGAAGGTATTGGGTTGACAACCACTCTCTAGTTTTGGAGACTCAGCTAGTTTTGGAGAACCTTGGAAAGTGGATTTGCTCTTCATCAATTATCTTCCTTTTTGCATGGATCAAGGTTGGTAGCCTTCTTCACTTGTTTTTTTGTTTCTAGTTTTCTTGTTGAGAGAAAGAGCTCTCTTGTATGTTAGTTGTTTGAAAGCATAATGTAGATTAATTTCTTGTAGTGTAAATGTTGAGAGCTTGTTATGTTTTAGCAATGGAGGATTTGTGATTCATATGTCTTTGTTGTATTTTTTTCTTGATAATGTAGTCTTTGTGTATGCTATGGGATTCATGAGCTTGTTGTATTCATGGTTCTCTTAGAATTGTGAATGTGAAGTGTTATTTTTGTTTCTTGAAGCTTTCTATGAATGTGTTTGTAGTATTTTGTAAGGGAGTTCTCAAGGCCATACTCACCCTTGGGAGGGAAGAGTAGCCTTGAGGGTGAAGGGCTTATTGGGACATTCAAGAGTGAAGAGTCTCTCCTTGGATAGGAGAGGGATGCAAGATGGAAGTATGGGCTCCATGTAGCCATCTCTATTTTATTCTTTGTATTTTGGGGGTCATAAGGAGCTGTAGAAATTGTGTTGCGAAGAGAGATTTTGATGAGGAAGCCAAGTGACGGCTTAGCTCTCATCAAGAGATTAGCTTCTCCTCTTGTATTTGGTTCCACCTTCACCCTATTTGAGTCATTTTTCTTGACTCTTTGTGAAAATCTTGAAAGGGAGTCTTCTTGTAATCTTCTTTATGATGTTGTGTTGTAGTTTTGCATGAGTGTTTTCCCCTTCTCTTGTGATGGTTCCCCTAGCTCGGGGGTGGCTTTGTAGAAGCCTAGGTTTGGAGGTGAGCACTCCTTGGCCTATGAGTTTTTCTTTGTAGGTATGGAAGCCAAAGACGTCTTCATGATGGAGAAGGATTCTTGAAGAAATTTGATAATGATTTCTTAGTTTGTGTTGTATCATCCTTGCAATGTGTATTAACTCCTTATAAGGATATCTTGATGATATCCAAGAGCTCAATGTATTTTGTCATGGAGTTATCACTCCAAAGAATGTAATTGTATCATAGTGTTGTAGTGTTATCATATTTTTTGATATAATTGAAATGTTGTTCAAAGAATGATGCTATGAATGTTCAAGTAGATATCAATATAAGGATGGTAAAATTGTGTTTCATTTCTTGACTTTATAAAGGTTTGTTAACTTATGTAGAGAAATGTAGAGTAATCTTTCTCTCTTGAATAATGGAATTTATATTGTATTGATAAGGCTTTAGAAAATGAAAAAAAATAGAGTTATCAAAACATTATAGTAAGATCATTGTATGTAAGTGTTAATAGATTTACAACAAAGGATTAATCTCTATCCCTCTCTATCCTTGCAAATTTTTAATTGATAGCTTGATATTGTATTTGTGTTAGAAGAAATCAATTTAGTTGTGTATATTGATCAATTTAGATCATTAGATTCTTTTCCATAGAAGACCATATGCTATAATTAGATAAATTGATATACCAACTTTATCATAGGGTGAAAGCACAAACCTGTGTCACAGTAGAGGACAAACTAGGGCGTTTCGGTCGGAATGGTTTCGGCCGAACAAGGTTCGACCGAAATAGTTTCGGCCGAACCTATGTGGCAGGCATGAGGCGCCAAGTGGCACCAATGTGGCAAGCATGGTTCGGCCGAACCTGTTTCTGCCGAACACCCGAAAAATTATAAATAGGCAAAAATTGCCCTCCTGAGCTCATTTGTTCACTAGCGACTTCCAGATTTTGAGGAGGGCTTAAGAGGGTTTCGACCGAACGAGGTATGTTTTTATTTTTTATTTTTAAAGTTTTAATAGTTTTATTATGTTTTATTGTTTTTTAATTTATTTTTTTAATTTAAATAAAATAGTTAATTTTTTTAAATGTGTTAAAATAGTTAATTTATTTTTCTAATTTAAATAAAATACTTAATTTGTTTTTCTAATTTAAATAAAATAGTTAATTTGTTTTTTTTAATTTAAATAAAATAGTTCGTTTGTTTTTTTACTTTAAATGAAATAGTTAATTTAGTTTAAATTTAATATTTTAAATTTAACATAGTTAAGCATAGTGAAACATAGTTAACATAGTTAATCATAGTTAAACATGTAGTTAACATAGTTAACCATAGTTAAACTTAATAACATAGTTAATCTTAAGAACATAGTTAACCATAGTTAAACTTAATAACATATTTAACCATAGTTAATCTTAAGAACATAGTTAACATAATGAACATAGTTAATCATAGTTAAACTTAAGAACATAGTTAACTATAATCCTAACTTTAATCCTAGAACCCTAACATATTATAGATAATCCTAACACAAATTGTAACCCTAAACCTTGATCATACTCGTAATTGTAACCATTAACCTTTAACTCTAACCTTAACAATTTAATCCTAACTATAACCCTAAATATTAATTGTAACAATAACCAAAACCCTAACCCTAACTATAATCCAAAGTCTAACTGCAATTCTAAGTGTAACCATAATTCTAACCCTAACCCCAAAGAAATTTCTAACCCTAACCATAAACCTAACCCTAACATTAAACCTTAACACTTAATCCTAAATGTAAATGTAACTATAACTATAACCAAAAGCCTAAACCCCAACCCTAACCATAGTCATATACTCATTAAATGCTAAACCCTAACCATAAATGCTAAAATATAATTAGAAATGGTAAACCATAATTATAAACCTAGACCAAATCCTAACTATAAAATTTTAATCTTAACATTGATCCTAAGCTTGATCCTAACACTAACCACAATCAAAATCCTAACCCTGACCATACTACTAACCACATGATGTATTTACCCTAAGCTTGATGATATCCTAATCCTACGCCCCAATCAGTGAACATGTAACTAGTGAACATAATTAGTGAACATAATTAGAGAACTAATTACTAATCTAACAAAATTTTACTAATCTAATTAGTGAACATTATTAGTGAACATAATTAGATAATTAGATTTAACTTAACCCAGCTATAATTATGTATAATTATATTCAACATCAAGAACCTAACCTCAACCTTAAAAAACCATAAATTTGTAAACTAAAACCCAATGTAAATACTCGTGCAAATTAATCATAGTTATAACCCTAACCTTAATTAGTCAACATAATTAGTGAGTTCATAATTACTAATCTAACAATTTTACTAATCTAATTCTAAGTGAACATAATTAGTGAACATGTAATTAGATAGCATAATTAGATAACTAATTACTAATCTAACAATTACTAATCTAATTAGTGAACATAATTAGATAATTCTAGATAACTTAACTAGAATATAATTAGTGAACATAATTAGATAACTAGAATAATTAGTGAACATAACTAGATAATTAGATAACTTAACCCAACTATACATAATTATATTCAACATCAAGAACCTAACCTCAACCTTAAAAAACCATAAATTTGTAAACTAAAACCCAATGTAAATACACGTGCAAATTAATCATAGTTATAACCCTAACCTTAATTAGTCAACATAATTAGTGAGTTCATAATTACTAATCTAACAATTTTAAGTTAATCTAATTCTAAGTGAACATAATTAGTGAACATGTAATTAGATAGCATAATTAGATAACTAATTACTAATCTAACAATTACTAATCTAATTAGTGAACATAATTAGATAATTCTAGATATCTTAACTAGAATATAATTAGTGAACATAATTAGATAACTAGAATAATTAGTGAACATAACTAGATAATTAGATAACTTAACCCAACTATACATAATTATATTCAACATCAAGAACCTAACCTCAACCTTAAAAAACCATGTAAATTTGTAGACTAAAACCCAATGTAAATACTCGTGCAAATTAATCATAGTTATAACCCTAACCTTAATTAGTCAACATAATTAGTGAGTTCATAATTACTAATCTAACAATTTTACTAATATAATTCTAAGTGAACATAATTAGTGAACATGTAATTAGATAGCATAATTAGATAACTAATTACTAATCTAACAATTACTAATCTAATTAGTGAACATAATTAGACAATTCTAGATAACTTAACTAGAATATAATTAGTGAACATAATTAGATAACTAGAATAATTAGTGAACATAACTAGATAATTAGATAACTTAACCCAACTATACATAATTATATTCAACATCAAGAACCTAACCTCAAACTTAAAAAACCATAAATTTGTAAACTAAAACCCAATATAAATACTCACATGCAAATTAATCATAGTTAATATAACCCTAACCTTAATTAGTGAACATAATTACTAATCTAACAATATTAGTGAACATAATTAGATAACATGTAATTAGATAACTAATTTATATGCATGTTTAAATTTATAGTTCATGTATGCACATTTAAATTTGTAGTTCATGTATGCACGTTTAAATTTGTAACATGTATGTTTCTTAAATTTGTACATGTACATGCATGCAGTTATCTCTCTATATATATTCAGATTGTTTATCTATTACACATGGCATCCGATAGAGCTTCCGTAGCTTTTGGTGAGGCTAGTGTTCATGGGGGGGGGGGGGGGGTGGTAGTGCTCGTAGTCGCAGCTCTCATGCATCAGCTGATACAGCTGAGGCTAGACATAAATTATTTATAGATACTATTGACAGATTGCGACGAGCACTACAGATTTTGGAGGAGACGTTAGTTTCATCCACCATTATCCCTAATAGGGATAGGGTGAATGTTATTAGAGATGAGATGTTACGTATGATTGACACTGTTCAATCATACAACCCATATGATGAGATTAGTTCTCATGGATTCTATACTTCTTTGTCTCGTAGTGTCACTGGCACTGTGAAGTACAACACCATTGATACACTTGTTACCACCCTTATGGTGAAGGGTATGTTTCCTCATTATTTAGATAAGAGGAAGGTGAGAGGATATATGGTGATGACATGTGAGGATGATCTTGTGGGACCCTTCATATATCCTTGATGGTTGGCCTCGCAGCACAGGTGGCTCCAGAAGGATGAGCTGCCACTGTATTTCTGCAAACAATTGTATGCAGAATTTCATTTACATCTGGATGTTGATTATATAGATATTCCCAGTTATGTTGGGTAGGGGAAGGGTAGATTATATGATAGGTTTAGAGCACCTGATGCCCCTATGCCCACTAATAAGTGGGCAATGGTGGGTCCAAACCTTTTGGTCGTACTAAAAGGTTTGGAAGTAGCAGGAGGGGTTGTGGTAGATGAGAGGCTGAGGACTGATGTGTATTCTAGCATAGCTACTATTGCCACATAGGTTCAGGAGATGTCATCTGATCATGTGGGCAGATATGTGTTACGTTCACGTTCAGCCATTCCTACACCTACACAGCCTGGTGCATCATGTAGTGGTGGTGACTTATATGATATAGTTGACATACCATCTCCTCTAGAGGTTGTAGCTATATCAGATATGGACCATTTGTGACACACAAGCACATGTTTATCTAGTGATTTACTTTCAGCATATCAGACCATACAAATTCTTAGTGGGATGTCACTCGGGGAGGTTCCTGCATTTGTCAAGACATATAGTGCTCAGCAGACTACACCACCCACAGGTTCTCAGTAGTGTACACCACCCATAGGTCCTCAACAGACTACAACACCCACAGGTCCTCCACTACTGCACCACCCAAAATTCCTTCACCTACTGCACCACCACCTATAGCTCTTCATCAGACCACTCAGAGCACTTCATCAACATGTCGAGGTCGTCAGCTCTTTACTACATTGCTTACAAACACAGATATTGATCCTTCGGATATACAATGTGATTTGGGAGAGTTGAGTGCTATTGGTAGAGCATTAGGGGGTCTGATTGGTGTTGTTCCACCTAATGCACCTGGATATGGAGATTTACAAACTCCACGTGATCCTATCCAGCATGATACATAGGTATATCGAGATGTTTGTTCAAAAAATTAATTTTTCTATGATCATAAGTATTTAAAATTTATTATATATGTACATGATACATATGTGTGACATGTATTTTTTTTATTGTACACAGACATCAGGAGGAGGTGGAGCAACATCAGGAGGAGGTGGTAAACCAACATCAGGTCACGGATCTGGACAGGGCCCTAGTTGAGTGTCTATATTTCATGTGACATTTCATATTAGACATTTCATTTTAGACTATTTCATATTAGATATTTCATGGTTATATATCCAGTTACATGGTACATATGGTTATATGCTTATAAAGTTACATGTGGTATATGGTTACATGGTTACATATTTCATCTTTTAGACTTATTTCATCTTTTACACTTATTTTTTGTGTACACATGTGTTAATGTATGTACATTATATATTATGCCATGTATAGTCAATGTTATTTCATCTTTTAGACTTATTTTTTGTGTACACATTATTCTAATTAGTGCACATAATTAGATAACTAATTAGATAACATAATTAGATAACTAATTACTAATCTAATTACTTTAATCTAACAAAATTACTGTTCTAATTAGTGATCATAATTAGATAGTTCATAATAGATAACTAATTACTAATCTAACAATTACTAATCTAATTAGTGAACATAATTCTAGATAATTAGATAACTTAACTAACAATTACTAATCTAATTAGTGAGTTCATAATTAGATAACTAATGTTATTTCATCTTTAACTAACGTAAAATTAACTAATCTAACTAACATATAATTAGTTAACTAATTTGTTATTTCATCTTTAACTAAACTAATTAGTGAACATAATTAGATAACTAACTAGATAACATAATTAGTGAACATAATTAGATAACTAATTACTAATATAATTAAGTTAATCTAACAATTACTAATCTAATTAGTTCAAACATAATTAGTGAACATAATTCGATAATTAGATCTAACTTAACTAACAATTACTAATCTAATTAGTGAACATAATTAGATAACTAATGTTATTTCATCTTTTTAACTAACGTAAAATTAACTAATCTAACTAACATAATTAGATAACTAATTTGTTATTTCATCTTTAACTAATCTAATTAGTGAGCATAATTAGATAACTAATGTTATTGAACATCTTTAACTAACGTAAACATAATTAGATAACATAATTAAAGATAACTAATTACTAATCTAACCAACATAACTAACTAATCTAACTAAAATTTTAACATAATTAAAGTAAAACATATAATTAACTAAAGCATGATTACATACATACATACATAAAAACATATTTTCTATATATATGAGCTCAAACATGAAACTTCAAGCTAGATAGAGTTCAAATATGAAAGTGCAAGAGCTAAAAAAGGAAGTTTATTCAGAAGCTTATAGAGTTCTAAAGCTCCTGATACATATAGTCTGGATCCTCTCTATCTTTTATTATCTCCAAAAGTTTTTCATGTTCTTCAATAGACAACCTCCACTTCTGAATTTTGACACCTCATTTTTTTGGCAATGCTTCGAATTGTATCTTTGTTGCTATGACCAAGTGACTATAATGTAGAACTTTTTTGTCAGACATGTATTCAACAAATTGAACACCATTTTTGTTAACCTTTTTTTGCTAATAATAGGTTCCTTCAATAATAAATGAACTAGTTGGATATGTCTGTTCATCATCATCTACAATTTGTTCTATCAACTTGTATTTTGCTTTCGTGCATCTTAGTAGATAATAATCTACACTTTCTATATTGTCAGGCTCCGCAACTACAGCAAAAATATCACCTAGATACAAATGGATTCTATTAAAATTAAACATCACTTAAATATGATAAATTAAAATTAAATAAAAGAATATGTATGTGCACACACCTGTAACAACTAGATCAGAGACACGCTCATAATCAGCTGAATATATAGGATCATGAATGTTTATGTTAATGTCATCATCTTCATAAGGAGGCATTCTGATTAACTCCTTCATATCCCATCGTGAAACATATCCATTTACAATATTCTCACATTGACTTAATGGATTGTCCTCAATGCAGTGAGCACAAAAACATGATTTTTCTCTAACTTGAATCAAAATAGGCTTGTGTTGTCCTGTAGTGATCAATTGATGTAAACTTCTAATACCAACAGTTCTTTGACAATTGTAAGGATTAGATCGGTCTATATCTATTACAAATATGAAATAAAAGTTGTACATTTTTAAATCAGTTCAATTGTGAAAAGATTGACATGAACACAAAATTAAAATTTTATGTAACAAAATATAAATTACCTTTCACTTCTCAAAAATAACATTTGTTGTATTTGGTGTCTCGAGGAGCAAAATGACTTTGACACCATTCAATAATTTTCTTTGAATTGTCTATCATGTTACCTATGTATATTTTTGAATTATCAGTTTAAAGAAAATACATCTAAGCTAAAATTTTAAATTATTTGAAATTCATATATATATATATATATATATATAACTATTGAACATCATGTGTATCTGCAAGTTCATGTTGGCGAAGTGCACGCTTCACACATGCTCCTGCTCCATCGTGCTCTCCTTTTCCATGTCCACTTTCAAAGAAGTTCCACAAAAATTTAACATTATGTCTAGTATGTTGCATGGCTAGCCAATTAAAGGCTTTTGCAGATTTAAATTGTCCTACAAAATTAAGTTGCACATGTGCATACATACATGTCATCCTTTAATGATTTAAAAAAAATGAAATGAAAATAAAAATAAATTGAAGTATCAATACACATACTTGCACAACCATCAGACCAAATCCAATGTTGCGAAGCCTTTATCCCGCGATTTGCAATGTCTTCAAAAAACATTGCAAAACAATGAGCCACATAGCTCCTATCATGAACCTTATCATCACTAATATAGAAATGAACCTCCTTGATGATAATGCATTCATTTGGATCGGGACTTTGTACCTCATTCAAATCATATTGTGCATGTCTATAGCTCACTTGCACAAATATTGCAACCTGATCAGAATGATAATATTGAGCTTGAAGCTCTTTTTGAGGGGAAAATGTATAGTTCTCAGCAAAATCTACAATTGAAAGAATACAACCAGGTGGAAAACAATCTTTCGAATCACAAAACTATTTAGCTTGCCATCGTGCACCATGACAATGCTGGATATGTGGATAAATGGGAGTACGAAATCTAGTCATAAACTCAAGGTAGGGAAATTCATTCTCCTTCAAAATATTTTTTTTGGATTCATCTCTGCTCCTTGTTTGATATGTCTCATATTGTTTTGACCCAATTTTTGGGCTAATTAAATATAATTATTGATTAAGACTTATAGTTTTTTATTTTCTAATTTAATAATAAGATTGAGGAATCAGATCGTGTTTATCCTGTATTTCAGATCAACCGATTAAGCTCCATGATCAGATTGGACTTAATCTAAACATTAGTAAATTGAATGACCTTCGTATGGAATAACGTAAACATTAGACATTCATGTCCTCTTAGTCAACCGTTGAGATCTCTAGTTGACGAATGATAATTTTGATCGTCATGGAGATGGACATATTTAACTTTTTTTAATTTTCCTCTAGCATCGTTTATAGACAACATTATCGAGGTTATTCACCTGATTCATTTTAACCTCGACGTTGCACTCATTAACCCGCATCTTGTGTGTTGAAACTTATCACTTTAAAAAAAATTTGTTGGTTGTGTTTTGTCCCAACTTTTGGGCATCACACATATTCAAATCTTTTCCACGAAACTGGTGTTGAAACATTAATATTGTCAATTTGCAATGGAAATTTATGCAAATCTCCACAATCACTGCATGCATTCTTTATGCACTGTACTTTGAACTCATCTAAATCTTCTAATTTATCACATAAAATAGATTTCACAAATTGTGTCGTACTTCCAAGGATGACCATATTTGAATCAAGAACTGCCATAGCTTTTTTATATGATTGCAGGTATAGATGAAACTCAACATGATTTCGACAACAACAAGTTTCACGAACCTTATTTATGAGTACAAAGCAAGGGCACAACCTCTCAAACATTCTCTGACATATTTTCACATCTGAAAATTCTTTCTTGAATTCTTCAAATAATTAACTTTGTGTTGTATCTATAAAATGTTTTGGATGTGCAATTTTCATACCAGTCTCTTCATCTTTCATCTGTATTGCATCTCTTCTATTAGAAGAAACATGAGAGTGAGCGGTCCAATATTCAATGACTAGTTTTTTTACATCTTCAAAAATTTTGTCTTTTTGAGGAAGCCTACAAGTACTTACCCAATTGTGTTCAATGTTTTCATCTAACATATTTCTCTTCCTGATATATCTTTGAATAGTTCTTCTAGATACATTCAGTAAATCAAAAATTGCATTCACTTGCTTTCTCTGTGTCAACCTCATACTAGATAAAGTAGTCATAATTGCTCTACGTGCAACACTTAAATCAACTCCTCGACTTGAGTTATTAATGCTATTCAATGCATCTTGCAAATTTTGAACTATTGTTCGATTTACATTGTCTCTTGAGTTTTTCTTGTTGTCAACACCCAACAACTCCAAAATAGGAGTCATTTCTTTTTTCCTGAATAACTTAACAAATAATTAAGCTCTTCCAACCATACTTTTATTTTCAAAGTATTCATCCCAAAGTTTTTTGCAATAATTTTTAATTGTACTTTCAGATAACATTTCTTCTGATGAAAGTTGACTGAAAAGTGAATCCTCATTCATCTCATTCAAATTGCCCATGCCAAAAGATATATTTCCACCTCTGGAACTACCAATTTGTTCCCCTGTTTCAGTTGCATCTTCTTGAATATCAATAGGTTCTTACTGATCTTCTTTAATATCAATAGGTTCTTGCTGATCTTCTTGAACTTCAATAGGTTGATCTTGATTATCTATTTTCTGATATTTTTTGTCATCCTTTGTTCGATCATATTTTCTTATTCTATTTCTTTTATTCCCCATTTGCAAAAACTGTTCAGATTCATGTTTTCCAAAGCTTTCACAATTCTTCAATTCAATATCAGAGCTAAAATCTGTAAACTTGTATATCAAATACTGACAAAATCCTGTTAACAAAAAAAATTGAATAAAATTAAAGTCATAAAAATCATTAATAAATATAAATCTACAATAAATTTCACATGCAATACCTAAATATCAAATAAAAAGCATTAATAAATTAAAAAAAACTATTAAAAAATACTTAATTTAAAATAAAAACTATTTAAATCTTACAAATAACATTAAAATAATTGTTAACAAAAAAAATGAATAAAATTAAAGTCATAAAAATCATTAATAAATATAAATCTACAATAAATTTCACATGCAATACCTAAATATCAAATAAAAAGCATTAATAAATTAAAAAAAATATTAAAAAACACTTAATTTAAAATAAAAACTATTTAAATCTTACAAATAAAATTAAAATAATTTATAAATCTCAAAAAACTTTTTTTTAAAAAATGATTTTATATAAAAAACTAAAAAATATCGATTTTATTAAAAAAAGCGGGTAAAATTGAAATTTAGGCGCTTAGCTCACATGTGACTGGGTTTGGTCGCGAAACTGTCCATGGGTTCGGCCGAACCTGGTTCAGCCAAACTTTTGAGGTTTGATTGAACCCTGTTTGGCCGAACAATATTTGGCCGAACCTTGTTCGGCTGAAACTATCAATGTGGCCTCCCACATGGCAGCCAAGTAAGCAAAAATTGGGATGACTCAGAAGTTCTCACTTCTGGGCTTCAATTCTCTATCAAAATTTACCTTTCTTTAAAATCTAAAAATAGTGTTTTCTAGAGCTCGGAGTCAAGATTATAATCATATAATTTTTATCATGTTTTGATTCCATATAATATATTATAAATTGAAATTACTTCAAGTAGGTATTTTAACATTTAAGAACACACTCATTTGAAAAATATTAAAAATATCAAATCATGTCAAAAAAATTAAAACTTTATATTTAACACTAGAGGAGAGAGTCCTCTTCAATAATATGTAATTTTTTTTTAAAATGATGTAGATTTGATAGGAAAAAGTTAACGCGGACTAAAAACTATTGATTTCGGGTAACACTGACTTTGGATAGTTATAACAGAAAAAATATATACTGAAATGCAATCTTTCTTTTTTTATGCACTAGCTATACATGTCATCTAAAACATATTATGAAATCAGAGTAAAAGAATATTATTTGCTTAAAATTTGATAATGCGGACTAGACCCTAGATTTTCAGCATATTTCAACAATAAAATAATGGACTTCAAAAATTAAAAAACTATGTCAAATTTTGTTCAAATTTTTTTTAAAAAATTATATGTATAAACTTCATCAAATTTTACACATTTCATTAGTTTACATCATCTTCAAATTCTAAACACAAATGCCACTTTTATATCATCAAAGTTTAAAAATTTGTATGTTGTTGTCCATTTCCTTTATAAAAGTGTGACACAGGTTTGTACTTTTACCCATAAAACATATCCAAGCACCAAGGAGTGGAGACAAGAAGAAGTCACTAATGTAGAAATATTTAGGGTGGGCTAATAGGCCTAATTAGGTCTCCAAATGCACTACAAGTGCCCTTTCTCCTAAACCAAAGCACAAAATAAGTATGGAGGCATGTGTGGATATATGAAAAAACTTAGAATCCAAGTTTTGAGGTCTTAAGGAATCCCCAACCAAAATCTATAGTGATTGTCCTAAGTCACAAACTAGTGCACACATAGAGATGTACACCTAGGGCTTTGTGGCAAACTCACTCCTTTGCAAATCCACACTTCTAACCTAAAAAATATGGAAATAAATTGAAGAGGGTTGAATTACACCAAGGGGCATCAATTTCCCATGGTGGAACTGGACCAAACAATCAGGCCCTATTAGAACCCCTAGTTTTAAGCCTCAAGTCCAGGCAGTCCTACTAAAAACTAGATATCTTACAATCTAGGGTAGATCAACACATGAGATCAATTGAAAATGGAAGAAGAATCAAGGCTCCAACCTTTGGATTCATTATTTCATGCCCTCACATCTGTACCTATCTGTACACTATAGAACTTCTCCAGAAAATGCAAAGAAATGTTGATGTTTTTATTGATTCAATGCCAAAATTACATATCTTACCTTCCACCCACCTCAAAGGGCTATTTGAGGGCTTCCCCCATTGGTTCCAACTGAATTTTAAACCATTTGACCATTGGGGCATAATTACATCTTTGGGCAAGAAGTTGTTAAAGTTGCTAAGCAACTTTTACGACATTGTTGCAACTTTTGCAAAGTAGAAGACCAAACTTGGTCTTAACCTATCCTAGTGATCCAATATGGATCTAAAACATAGAAAAACTAAAAATAAGTAAAATCCTATGATTTTAGGCCCATTAACCACTTTTGACCATAGTTAGCCAGGGGCTTATAATTGTGCTAATCCTGGAACTAGGCCTCACAACTTGGTCTAGGTGTCTGACTAATGAATCTAATCTAAAGTAGATGTGTTTGGGACTCTAAATAATTTTATTTGTTGAATCTAGAGTAGGTTCTCCTACACCATACTCCCCTTGATTTTTAAAACTCAAGTCCCTACTTGAGGATAGCTACTCCACCAAATTCCCATGTTGTTTGATTTGATCTTTGGTTAGCCATGTAGCATCTATGTTGGAGATTCCCTTCCATTTGACTAAGTACTACATGTACTTCTCAGTTCTGGTCTGCCTTAATATCTTTGTGTCCAAAATTTCTTCCAACTCAACTAATTTTCTTTGGGGAAGATTTGTGACATAATCTTCATCTTTGATGTTTGTGTCCTCACCTTTCTCATTCATTGAACCTGTTGTAGATTTGTATGGTGTGAGGTCTACCACATTGAATATTGGAGAGATTTGCAAGGTTGGAGGAAGAGAGATTTCATAGGCATTCTCACCTATTTTTTTTAGTATGCTGCATGGACCTACTTCCTTCATTTTTAATTTGGAGCATCTACCCTTAGGTAGTCTCTCTTTCCTTAGGAATGCCCAAACCTTGTCTCCTACTTGGAAGTGGACCTCTCTTCTTCTTTTATCAGCACTTTCTTTATACTTCAAAGTTGACCTTTGTAATACTTCCTTTACCTATTGTTGTACCTTTGTGATGAGCTCTACCATTTCTTGGCCTTGAGCACTGACTTTGAAGTTAGATGGTAGTTCAATTAGATCTAATGGTCCTTTGGGATGAAGGCCATATACTACTTGAAATGGAGTTTTATCGGTTGACCTGTTTATAGAGTCATTGAAGGAAAACTCTACTTGGGACAGGAGTGTATCCCAACTTTGAGAATATTGCTTGGTTAGGCATCTTAGGAGATTGCCTAGGGATTTGTTTACCACCTCAGTCTACCCATCTTTTTGTGGGTGATAGGAAGAGCTATACGTGAGATTTGTTCCCAGCTTCTTGAAGAGTGTCCTCCAAAAATGTCCTTGGAATTTTACATCCTTATCAGATACAATTGTCTGAGGTAAGCCATGAATTCTGACCACTTCTTTGAAGAAGAGATTGGCTATGTGAGATGCATCATTTGTGCTTTTGCATGGTACAAAATGAACCATTTTGCTGAACCTATCCACTATGACAAAGACATTATCAAATCCTTTCTTGGTCTTAGGCAGTCCCATTACAAAATCCATTGAGATGGACACCCAAGGTCTTGAAGGAATTGGTAAGGGTTGGTCGAGCCCTTGATTTGTTGTCATTCCTTTAGCTTGTTGGTAGATTGTGCAAGTCTCTATAAACCTTTTGACATCTTTGTTCAACTTAGGCCAAAAATAGATCCTCTTCACCATGTCTATTGTCTTATCAATGCCAAAGTGACCTCCTAGGCCACCACAATGCTTCTCCCTTATTATGTTTGTCCTCATTGAGAATTTTGGTATACATAGTTGTGCTCCCTTGAATAGAAGTCCATTCTGAATCAGATATTGAGAAAAGTCAGTGTGATATCTGCCAACCATATTTGTGCAAATCTGATATATCTCTACAAATTCAGGGTCATCTAGTTACAAGTGTTTGAGGGACTCAATTCCCACACTTTGCAATTGAACTTCTTCAATTAGACCAATTCTCCTATTAAGGGCATCAACAAATTTGTTTGCTACACCCTTTTTATGTTTGATATTGAATGTATAGGCCTACAATTGCTCCACCCATTTCAGATGTCTAATAGAGAGTTTCTCTTGAGAATTTAAGAAACTTAATGCATGGTTGTTAGTGTATACTAAAAATTCTTTTGGTATCAGATAGTGCCTCCATTTCTTGAGGGCTTGGACCATGGCATAGATCTCTAGGTCATATGTAGAGTACTTTCTTTTAGCCTCATCCAATGTCTCTGAGAAGAAAGCAACTACCTTGCCTTCTTGGCTTAGGACTACACCTATAGCCAAATTGCTTGCATCTATCTCCATAGTGAAGAATTTGTTAAAATCATGGAGGACCAAGATAGGGTATTGGGAGAATCTATTATTCAAGTATTGGAATGCATCATTGGCTTCCTTTTTCCACAAAAAAATATTCTTCATTCCACCTATAATAGTTTCAAGCATTGGTGCACACACATGACTGAAATTTTTAATAAATTTCCTATAGAATGTTGCAAGTCCATGGAAGCTCCTTACATCACCTTGGTTCTTTTGTGGAAGACAATTAATGATTGCTTCTACCTTCTTACGATCCATCTTGAGAGTGTACGCACCCTAAAATGGTCACCTAGACTTTGGGTCCCCATTCAACAATTTATCAAATCCCTAAATCAATATTTTCAAATATCAACAATATCAATTATATCAATTTTCTTGATCAAATCATAATCAATTCAATATTTCCTAAATTTTGAGCCTTATTTAATTTAAAAGAGAAAAAAATAAAAATCTTATTTATTAAGAGAACATGCTCCCTTTTAATTAATTAAAAATCTCTTTTAATTAAATAATAAAATCACTTTATCCTAAACCTTTATTTAATTAAAAGGAATTTCCTCCCCTTTTATTTAAATAAAAAATCCCCACTTTTCTTCTTATCCTATGGTGCACAAATAAAGCATTATTCTTATTTTATAAAAAGGAAAAAAACACTTTTTGTCTTATGTGGGACACAAAAGTCAACTGCTATTTTCCTATTGGAGGATATTTGTCCACAAGGATCAAGCTTCTTTTTTTCTCCACCATTGATTAAGTCTTTTTCCTCTTAATCTAAATGGTCCATTTTCATCTCATTCTTATAAAAGGAGAGCTCTCTCCTTCATTTTCATATCTTAGATTTTTATGCTAATGTTATGCTGTAGGTTTTCTAGGTCATTTGGAGCTCTTTCAAGATATTCTTGCATTCAAGCTTTGAAGACATTGTTGCATTTCATTTAGCTTGTTTTCTTACATCATAGTTGCATGATAATGACATTTTTAGTATAGATTTCCTTTATGTAATAGATTAATCTCACATAGCTTAATAGGAGGATTTGTAACACTTGTATTTTCCTTTCATAGCATAGCTTGCATCTTTCAATCTCATAGATTACTTTGAATTGCATTGCATCCATATTAATTTAATTGGAGATATTGACATTGTTTCCCTTATATTTGATTTGGAATCTCTCATTGTGTGGTTGACTAACAATGTCATGAGTTCATAGCTCTAGCTGAGAGCAATTTTACAAATCTTGCAACTCCATGCAGAGAGAGCTATGGATCGATTTGTGAGGGCTCATTCTTGAGTTTCTTTGCATGTAAGGATTCATAGAAGTGTGGTCACTTTTTCACCATACATTTTTGGTGCCCACCATGGGGCAACCCACCTTTTGCATGTTGGTTTTTATTATTTTTAGAGCTAACCCTTGTGCAGATTTGTTTGGAGATGAAAAAATCTAGATTTGAAAGATTTGATCATATCTCCCAAATAGCTTGGTATTTTGGTCTAAAAATTGTTTTTTAGGTTGGTGACATATCCAGGAAGCTCCAATAAAAAATTTAGAATTTTCTGAGATATTATTGATTTTTTATAATTTTTTCTTGATTTTTCATAAAAAATTATTTTTGGTGCAAATTAGCATATTTTTCAAAAAATTTTACATTTTCGAATATCTCTTCAAATTATACAAGGGGTCCATTATTTATGTTTTGAATTTGGGTGCAATATAGTGGCTCAAATAATTGATTTACAAAAACTAGTCTATTTTGGTAAAATGGGTCTCTAGGGCACAAATGACGATATTTTTCTAAAATTTTTACATTTTTGGAAAGATTTTTTTTTTAGTAGGGGTCTCTATTTTGTATTTCCATTTTTTTGGCCGAAATCATATCAAAAAAATCAGATCTTGTTGACTAGGTCAAATGCAAAAAAAGTAAACTTGTGTGATGAGTATGCACTTATTTTTCATTGTTCAATGCATGATATAAGTTATCATTTGGATTATTTGCTGGCTATTATTTCTCCTAAAAATTGATTTTTAGATCTAACCCTAGGTTTGCATAAGTTGGATATACATTGCATATCTTGTTTGCTTGTTTTCTTGTCTTGTTCATTTGAAGGTGCTCTTGCTTTCATGGAAAATGCTTAAAACAAAGCGTTGGACTTGAGATACTTTGTTCCATCTCTACAACATTTGGATTTTGGGATTAAAATTGAACCTTTCATGTGTTTGGCTTGAGTGTTTACTTGCTTTTATAGAACACATTTCAATTGATGCTCTTAATGGGAAATGAATGAATATAGATTTTCTTTCATACAAGTTTGTGTAAGTGAATGCTTGTGTTTAAACCTTAAGTAATTCTTGGTTCCAATATCAAATATCTCATTGAGTGATTAAGGGCATGGATTCATTCTTTTTTTACATAGGGATTTAAATGCACCACTTTGTGGGCTCACTCTATGTTTGCTTGGAAAGTTAAATATTCCATTGATTCAACCCTTTTTCATTTGTGAGTAGTATTGATAAGCAACTTTGGAGTACTTTTGATTAATCTTGTTAGCTAAATTGGGTTGTTGGACTCGCTTATTTCTAATCACCCCTCATTTCTACCCTTTGGATGCAAGGTCAACATTCATACATAGGGGAGGGGTCTACTTGAAAAGAGCGTTAAGTGTTCCACAAAATTTTTCTTTTTTTATGCTTTCTTGATCTCATTAGTTTTCTAAGGTGTGGACTCACTTTGAGTTTGTGTGAGGAGTTAAATGTTCCACTTTTAGACTCACTTTGAGTTTGTGTGAAGAGTTAAATGTTCCACTTTTGGACTCACTTTGAGTTTGTGTGAGTTAAATGTTCCACTTTTGGACTCACTTTGATTTTGTGTGAGGAGTTAAATGTTTCACCTTGTGGACTCACTTCACATTCACTTGAAGAGTTAAATGTTCCACTTTTGGACTCACTTCACATTCACTTGAAGAGTTAAATGTTCCACTTTTGAACTCACTTCACATTCACTTGAAGAGTTAAATGTTCCACTTTTGGACTCACTTCACATTTACTTGAAGAGTTAAGTGTTCCACCTTTAGTGCTTTAAATAATTTTGATAGTGAATTATTTAATTTTATTTTTAGAAGGCCTGCTTGGGGACACACCACCTTAAGGGGTTACCTTAACTCTCATGTTTTGGTGGAGTATAAATAGTGGGTGGTGAATTGAAAGACACCTCTCTTGGGAATTAAGTTTGATATCACTCTTGGCTAAGCCTCAAAGAACTTTATACTTTGAGAAGTGAAGGAGGAGATTTGGGTTACCATCTCCCCCCGACTGTGTGAT
The DNA here is from genome assembly GCA_027943335.1 of Chamaecyparis obtusa. Lineage (NCBI taxonomy): Eukaryota > Viridiplantae > Streptophyta > Pinopsida > Cupressales > Cupressaceae > Chamaecyparis > Chamaecyparis obtusa. Next base: position 55,196 of record BSBK01006126.1, on the reverse strand, counting down.
TTTGGATTCTTCTCATCTATAGATTTGGGCCTCACATACCTTGCATATATTGAGGAATCCTTTTAGAAAGCCACGTATATCCTTGTAGACAACTTGTTAAGGTGTTGTTGTGTTCTATGTGCTTGCTAAAACATTTTCAAGAACATACACAAGTAGAATCTTTAAGGAGTAGAATACTAAGTCACTATCTCTGTTCATGTGCAAGGTTGCTTTGTCCCTTATCCATTGCTTGAAGACTATTTTCTTGAACTCCCTGGTTGTTGTTATATGTGCTTGATCATCATTACGAAATATTTTGAAAGATCTAATTGGAATATTGAAACTAAGTTCCGTCCTACTATAGTGAGTTCTCCTTAGAAGCTTGGTCTTCCTTGGTTAGTCCAAGTCAGATCTTAGGTGCTTTCATGTTGCTTAACATCTCAATGAACATTATGGTATCAATTGCATAAGATGAATCTTAGCCTTCTTCTTTCTTCTCCATTTTCCATGTTCTTCTGAAGTATTCTATTCCCATGGGAAATTCTTCTTCCTCTTCTTCTTGATTCTTTTCCTCTTATTATCTAGTCTATTTTCTTCTATTTTATCTCTTCTATTGCTCCTATGCTTGATTCTTCTTCTTCTAGAACCATGAATCTCAAATATCTAGTTTTGGAACCTTTATTAAGAATAGATGATCTTGAGCTCATTAAAATATTCAAAAAGTGTTGTTCTTCCAAAATTCTCATGAGTGATGAATTTATGACAAAAATAAAAGAAAAATCAATTAAATCAGACACCTTTGCTAGAATCATACTCATGATCTCATCCAAATATTCTTCATCTTCTAAATCTTCTCATGATTCCTCACATTCTAAATATTATCACGATTCTTCTAAACATTATTCACATTCTTCATCTTCTAAATCTTATCATGATTCTTCTAAACACTATTCACATTCTTCATCTTTGAAATCTTATCATGACTCTTCTAAACATTATTTGAATTCCTCATTATCCAAGTCCTCTTCCTACACTAAGTCTTCAATTTCCTCTTCTTCACGATCTCATTCTTCTTCTACTTCTTTGAAGAGTCTTACTTCTCTTCACAAGACATACCATAATGAGCAATGTGATAGTCCTTATGATACCTCTTCCACAAAGAGTGAAGCACCCAGCTATGATGACTATGATGACTATGATGATGGACAATATATCCATACTTATGATGCTTCTATTCCTAAGAGTCCTCCTCATCATGTCCTTGTGCTTACTGGAAATGGGTCCTCATATTGGAAAGATTGTGAGGGTGATCCGTATGATTCTGATTTTGAAAGAGAATATGATATTTGTTGTGAACAATATGATACATCTACTTCTATTAAGGAAGAGAAAGCTTTCCATGCTGATTATAAATGTAGATACTATGAGCATTTCTCCTCTAATAACTCTTATGTTGAAAATAAAGATTACACTCTCAAGCAAGATCATGTTAATGTTGAACCTTTGTCTTGTGATGGTTCCCTTCCATCCCCTACTTCATCAATACCCATACATCTACTAAAGCTTCTAAATCTTTCAAAAATCCTTCATTCAATAGAAGTCCTAATGCTTTTCATGAGATTCCCTATAGTTATCCTCAAGGGCTACCTCTTAAAGAAACTCAAGCTAACCTTCACTTGGCTGCAAATACTTTCAATAATTCTAAACCTAAAGAGCCTAAGCCTTTATGTGCTATAATGCCTACTTCAGCTGGTCCTTCACCATCTTTTCCAAAGTCTTCCATACAACTCCCACATGCTTCCTTGTCCTTAGAAGTGGCTCCATGTCAAGAGGATTTTAAAGATGATAAAGAAAAAAACATAAAGAAAGATCAAGATCAAGGACCCTCCATGTCATCCAATCTTTCTCATGATTTCTTTTATCCATTTCATGGTTCTTTTTATCATGCATGCCCTTCCTCATTCATTCCACCATGTCTTAAGTCTTCTCCTAAGCAAGATCAAGCTACTAATCACACTATAGAGCTTATTGATAAACAAAATAACCTTACTACACTTGTGCTTTCCAAAGATGATACTTCCATTAAGGTTATTAAAAATGGTGTTATTACTTCCAATGTTGAGCCTATTGAAAATCAAGAAAAATTTGATGCGCTTATGCTATCCAAAGATCCTTGTCAAGATCCAAGTATTCCATCTTCTTGTTCTACCACTCCATGTTCACTTCCACTTTCTACTCTTCCTACATCTTTGCAAGCTTTGAACGATTCTATCAATGAAGTTGCTCCTATTCAAGATGTGCATCATCCTATTGAAAATCCTCATGCTCACTCTAAAGATGCTGATGCCTTTGGTTGTCATATAAATGTTGATGAACTTATTGATCATCCTTTTGCATCTTCCACTTCCATCCTTGGACCTCTCCCACCACTACTAAGGGCTTCACGTTTGTCTTCCATATTGGGTCCTTATGTCCCTTCACTTTCCCCTCCTAACTCTCCTAATTCATCATCCATTTTGGGTCCTTACGTCCCTCCATCTCCTATTTTTCCTCAAGATAAACATAGATTCATACACTTGAATCCTTTTCATCCATCCACCCATCTAAACTAGTCGTATCATCCTTCTTCTTCCACAAGTCCCAAGTCTTTTGGAATTAACTTGAATGTTCAATACAAGAAAAAGAAGCAATACAAGAATCCATAAAAAAAATAAGATCACCATGTCTCCTCTAATTGACATGGAGGCATAAAGTCAAAAGAGATATCTAAGAAGAAAACTACAAGACAAGTATGGGTTCCAAAATCTATCATTAAAGATATTCTCTCTAAATCATCAAAAAGAAATGAAAATCCTATGGCTATATAGATTCCAAAGTCTCTCTTAAGAGATTCTAATATTGAACAAAAAGTGAAGTTGACATTCAAGCTTCCAAAGGCTTCCACCTCATCTTCTTCCAAAAATATTCTTTCTTTCCATGTGCCTGAACCACAATCTCTGTTAAACATTCACCATATTCCTTCTCGTATTCCTCCATCCTCTCACCAACCTTCAAGGTGTGTGTTGATGTTGATCTTTCCTTCCTTTCCATCTACCCTTTCACAATCCTTCCATTCATTATCCTTCTACCTTCTATCCTTTTTCCTCATTTGCCTATTCCTCCTATCTTCCAACCTCACTCGCTTTACATAAAGCCTTATCCTCCATTTTTCTCTTCCATTTTCCTTTCCTTATCATTATCTTTGAGCATATAATTTTGAATCCTTGACATATCATGGTTTATCCTTTCAAGGAACATTATCTAAAAAGCTTTCCTTCTTCCAAAAAAAAGAAAAAAAATTCAAAAAATTCAAAAAATAGAAAAATTCAAAAAGAAAACAAAAAAATGATGAAAAAATTAAAAATGTGCCTTGGTGAAAACTTGGAAATAGGTACCTTGGTAGCAAAAGTAAAGAGAAATAAATTTGTCCTATGGTGAAAACCACTCCTTTGTGGTGCCTTGGATAAGTACCATGATGAAAACCTGGCAATCAGGCATCATGCGTAGTTCTTCTACATATTTCATTCATTCCATCTTCTCTCTTTGATCTTGACAATGTTGACCTATACATGAACATTTGGCTATTTTGTGAGCTATCTTACGATGATCTTTCTTTCATTCCTTTCATGGTTAGCCTTCATATTCATTTTCCTCCTTTCATTTTAGCCTTTTGCTATCCTTTTCCCCTTTGGTCTTGATCTAATAAAAAATAGTAAACACGATTCTATGAAGCTTCTTAACATGTGTACTCCTCTGGACTACATCCTTTCCTTCTTTTGCATTATGCTTTTGTGACTTATCCTATGATGTCCTTTCATTGCTTGTCCAAATGTGCTTTACATGATAATTTTTCCCTAGCTTGGGTACTCTTGAAGAGTTTGCCTTTGAGGATTTATTCCCTTCACTCTCCTTCATTCCCTAGTCTTTCATCTCATTCACCAGCTTGCCATCCATCTTGTCCCTCACCTTGCCACATTTTGGGACTACACAACATGATCTTGCTTAGGAGTTTGATGCCCATTCTGTCTGGGGGCATCCTTTGTACATATTTTATGACCATGAAAAAAATACCAAAAAAATTGATATATGATGCTGAAAAAATTCTAAAAAGTATATAAAGTCTTTAAAAAATACAAAAAAATAAAAAAATGCAAAAAATTCAAAAAAAAAAGAAGAAAAAGTGCCTTGGTGAAAACCTAGAAATAGGTGCCTTGGTACCAAAAATACAAAAAAATTGAAAAATGAAAAAAACTCCAAGTGGTGAAAACCTGGAAATAGGCACTACTTGAGGCCTTTGCACTCCTATTTGTTAGCATGCATCCTCAACACTGAACCTTTCTCCATCATGCCTTGACCTTATTTGACTTGGTCTAGAATTGGTCTTTGTCTTTCTCTAGGGGGCATACCTGTTAGCATAGGTCCTTTAGGTGCATTTGTCTCTTGGGGCATTTTGCAATAGGTGTTTTTCAACACCACCCCAGACAGTGTTTTTCAACACTATCCTTGCGTTGAGTGTTTCTTAACACTTATTAGATTTCTTACCCAATAGTCTAAGTATGATGTGATATTTCTCATTTGTAGATGTGATGATCAGAGTCTGACTCTATGACCAACACACATGCACTTAAAAAATCAACTCGTTGAGATATGTTGACTTTATTTTTCTTTGTGTGCTATCTATGAGAATTTCTTTGATGAGTGGTCTCCCCCTGAGAAGTTTTTGATGATGCATAGCTAGAAGACTGAGGGTATGAGAACGTGTTTTCTTTCTTTATCTACTTATGGGTATATTTTGTTGATCCTAACTGTCATGAGCATTTATGCTGGTCTTACTTGACACTATAGATTGACAAGGTATTATCCTTGACTATTTTGTGAGTGCATGCTTCTAGTTATCCCGACTTTCATGTGTCTTGATATAAGCATAATCTCACCATATCAAACTTAGGTAATCTCACTACATTAGTCATCTTGACCTCCATGTCTTTGATGCCTAGGTGGGATTTCCACATTTCTATCTGATAAAGATCATATTCATATCCACATAGTTATGCTAGTGTGCATTGTATGATCTTACGATGCTACCAATAATGCTCGATGATGATAATTAGATGTATATAGGTGTTGTGACCTTGCAAGTCAAACACTTTCATAGTAGCTTGCATTTTTAGGTTAATGATAGATTATTTTTTTCATCTTGCATATGGAGAGAGCTCTCCTTTTTATCATCTACGGACTAGTTGGTCAGCTGTGCTCATTTTCTGATTCTTCTTGATCATATCTTTCATTTCTGGTCTTTCATATCATATCATTTTCTATCCATTTTCAGACTTGAAATAAAAATCCAAGTCGTGTTTCCAAGTTTTCTCATTCTTCTACGTAGTTGACTGACCTTTTGAGGCATAATTCTTCAATCTTTGATAAAATTTCTTCCTTTTCATGTCTTTTAAACTTCTAGTCTTTCATTCACCCCACTTCTTTTCTTCTAATTCATCACTGGGGCATGTTTTCACTATCTAATGGTTATCCTATTATCATTTATCTTTGATTTTGATTTCATTATGATTTGATCATCTTTATCAATTTTCTGCTTCTCCTCTACCTGATTTCAATTTCAATTCCGAGGGGGCAGTACCTATTGGATTTTAATAATTGATTCCTTGATTTTCTTGATTCAACTATCTTTCTGTGAGCTTTCACTCAAGCTTGAGATTCTTATCTCTTATTTTAGATATGATCATGAATCGACCTCATGTCCATAATCTTTTGTTTATGTTTTGTCCAGATGTGATCCCGAATCAACCTCACATCTGAGTTGTTTTGTGATCCCAAATCGATCTCACATTTCAACTTCATTCTTTGACTACATGTGATCCCAAATCGATCTCACATTTCAATTCTTCTTTGACTACATGTGTTCCCTAAATGATCACACATTAGTCAAAGAGGGGCAAATGTATGCACCCTAAAATGGTTGCCTAGACTTTGGGCCCCCGTTCGACAATTTATCAAATCCCTGAATCAATATTTTTAAATATCAACAATATCAATTATATCAATTTTCTTGATCAAATCATAATCAATTCAATATTTCTTAAGGTTTGAGCCTTATTTAATTTAAAAGAGAATTTTTTTTTTTAATTTAATTAAGAGAACATGCTCCCTTTTAATTAATAAAAAATCTCTTTTAATTAAATAATAAAATCACTTTATCCTAAGCTTTTATTTAATTAAAAGGAATTTTCTCCCCTTTTATTTAAATAAAAAATCCCCACTTTTCTTCTTATCCTATGTTGCACAAATAAAGCATTATTCTTATTTTATAAGAAGGGAAAAACACTTTTTGTCTTATGTGGGACACAAAAGTCAACTGCTATTTTCCTATTGGAGGATATTTGTGCACAGGGATCAAGATTCTTTTTTTCTCCACCATTGATTAAGTCTTTTTCCTCTTAATCTCAATTATCCATTTTCATCTCATTTCTTATAAAAGGAGAGCTCTCTCCTTCATTTTCATATCTTAGGTTTTTATGCTAATGTTATGCTCCAGGTTTTCTAGGTCATTTAGAGCTCTTTGAAGACATTCTTGCATTCAAGCTTTGAAGACATTTTTGTTACATTTCATTTAGCTTGTTTTCTTACATCACAGTTGCATGATAATGGCATTTTTAGTATATATTTCCTTTATGCAATAGATTAATCTCACATAGCTTAATTGGAGGATTTGTAACACTTGTATTTTCCTTTCATACCATAGCTTGCATCTTTCATTCTCATAGATTACTTTGCATTGCATTACATCCATATTGATTTCATTGGAGATATTGACATTGTTGCCCTTGTCTTTGATTTGGAATCTCTCATTGTGTGGTTGACTAGCAAGGTCATGAGTTCATAGCTCTAGCTGAGAGCAATTTTACAAATCTTGCAACTCCATGCATAGAGAGCTATGGATCAATTTGTGAGGGCTCATTCTTGAGTTTCTTTGCATGTAAGGATTCATAGAAGTGCACTACTTTTTTGTGTATAGAGGGTACCTTGTGGGATCACAAATCCTAGGAACACAAGTTCCTTCCTGATAAACATGCACTTTTCCAAGTTGATTACCAACTTGTGTTGATGGAGTCATCTTAGTACCTATTCCACATGATCAAGATGGTTCTCCTTGCTATGACTGAATATTAGTATGTCATCAAGGTAAACAATGACAAATTTTTTAATAAAATCAATGAATATCTCATTCATAAGCCTCATAAAAGTGCTAGGGGCATTTCTTAAGCCAAAGGGAATTACTAACCATTCAAAAAAACCTTTGGTAGTCCTAAATGTTGTTTTCCATTCATCTCCTGGTTTGAATTTAATTTGATAGTATGCAAACTTTAAGTCTATCTTGGTGAAGTAGCAAGCACCTCCTAGTTGATCCAATAGGTCCTCAATCCTTGGCATGGGGAATCTATACCTTATTGTGATTTTGTTTAGGGCCTTGCTATCAGTGCATAACCTTCATTTTCCATCCTTTTTAGGGGCCATGAATAATGGTACTACACATGGATTGAGACTCTTTTGAATGAGTCCTCTTTCCAACAATTCAGTGACCTATTTTTCAATCTCTGCATGCTGCAGGGGTGTCATTTTATGTGGTGCCTTATTAGGTAGGGGTGAGCCTGGTATGAGGTCTATTTGATAATTGATATCCCTAATGGGAGGGAGGCTAGCGGGTAGATCACTAATAGTGACATCCTTATACTTTTGCAGCAGTTCCATGACTTCATTTGGTATGGGCTCTTTTTTATCAAACCTGATGTTATCCTTGGGTTTTGAGATTAAGACAAAGGGTTCAAAATCAGATTCCTTCAAGGTTTTTAACATCTCTTTCTCTCCCATGATAATCACAGTGGGTCCTTTTTTAGATTTGTTATCCGGGAGGGGCTTCATAGTAAAGGTTTTCCCATCTTTAGTGATGGAGTAGGTGTTCTTCCTAAAATGGTGGATGGCATCTACATCAAATTTCCAGGGCCTATCTAGAAGGATGTGTGAGGCATCCATCTCAACCACATCACAAAGAACTTTTTCCCTAAAATCTACAATTGAAAACTCTATCCATGCTTGTTCTGTTACTAGAGTTTGTTGGCCTTTGGTTAACCATGAAACATGATAGGAGCAAAGGTGTGGCTTCTTAGGGAGTTTTAATTTCTAAACCATTTCACAAGATACATGATTTTCAGTTGAACTAGAGTCTATAAGTACATTGCATACCTTTCCATGACATTTGATCTTTGTCCTGAAGAGATTCTTCCTTTGTGTAGGTTCTTGAGTTTGTGGCATTTGAAGGAAGACCTACCTCATCATTAGACATACTCCTTCCTTTGGTTCCAAGTCTCTAGCATTAGCATTGTCTTCTTGTTTATCTTCTTGGACAATTTGTGCTCTCCTCTCACCTTGGTTGTTGTTGTTCCTCTTCTCAAGGCATCTTCCTACATGATGTCCCATTTGGTTGCAATAGAAACATTTCAATGGTCCATTACCTCTTCCTGAATTTGTCCTTCCCCTATTGAAGGACCTTCTTCCTCTATAGTTTCCTCTCGAGTTAGAGTCACTAGTTTCTTTTTCTCCTTGGTTAGGGGTCCTAATACTACTACCACTATTTTGTCCCTTGTTCCAAGAATTACCTTTGCCTCTAAAGTTCTTCCCACTATCATTACTCTTCCCTTTTCCAAAATCCTACTTTCTCTTCCATTTTTCCTCTACCTTGAGTTCCATTTGATAGCACCTATTGACTATGGTAGGGCAATGTAGACTTAGTTCCTCTTCAATGGACACCTTCAAGCCATTCATGTATCTTGCTAGCTTTTCTTCCACATCTTCTACCATATTGGTCTTCATACATAATTTTAAGAACTCCTTAGTGTAAGAGCCAACATCCATGTCTTTTTGTTTCAAAAATTCCTTCCTCCTATGGAGTTGTACCCCATAGTCCTTAGGTACATATGTCTCACTAATAAATGCTATCATCTTCTTCCATGAATTGATCATTTTCTTTCCATTCTTCACCCTCTCTATTTGGATGAAGTTCCACCAAGTTAGGGCTGATCCCTTTAACTTGGATCTTTCCACCTTTACCCTCTATTTTTTAGGGATGTCTTCACATTCAAAGAATGTTGTCAAAGCCTCTATCCAATCCAATGCTAAATCTGCATTCATCTTGCCATTGAAGACTGACAAATCTATTTTCTCCTCCATGGTTCTCCTTCCCATGGATTTAAAGGCATCTATGAAATGACTTTGGTCTGTAGGGATGTGTTGGTCAGGATCCTCCTCCTCTTCTTCACTCCCCTCTTCATTTTTAGACCCATCTTCTTTGCTCTTGTCAAGCTTCTTCTCAAGTTCATGAAGCCTCTTAGTCAAGGCTATGTTTTCAGCCCTTTGTTCTCTCACCATCTTTGCTAACTCACTATTTGTGACCCTTGCAGGGATCTCTTCATCCTCATGAGAAAACATAGCTCTAATACCACATGATGCAAAGTGGCAAGTGGAAGCTTTCAAACAGTGACAATTGGTGAGTTTCAATGTCTCAACTATCCCAAATAAGGATCCAAGTGCCCAATACTTATGACAAGTATGGTAAGGACTAGGGGAAATGGTTATCACAACCCAAACACCCAAGGTAACCTAATCACTAGGCTATGCCAAGTCCAAAACACCAATCAATTGAGAAGCTATTAAGAGGTCTCCTTAGCCCAATAGGTAACCAAACCCCAAGAAATGACTTATAAGACTAGGGGTGACCTACAATCAATGATCTAGTCTTTTTAGATCCTACTCTTTTAGTTCCAATCATTCTTTCATTTACAAGCAACCCATAGTACTAAGCTACTGCAAAAACCTAGGATTTGGTTTGTAGCCCTTCCTAGAAGGAAATCTGAACATAAGTCAAAATGTTCCCAAATGAGATAATAAATTGGTTAGGGATTATAATACCATTTTGGGGTTTATAAAACATATCAAAGCACCAAGGAGTAGAGACAAGAAGAAGTCACTGATGTAGCAATGTTTAGGCTGGGCTAATAGGCCTAATTAGGTCTCCAAATGCACTACAAGTGCCCTTTCTCCTAAACCAAAGAAAAAAATAAGTATGGAGGCATGTATGGATATATAAAAAAACTAAGAATCCAAGTTTTTATATCTTAAGGAATCCCCAACCAAAATCTATAGTGACTGACCTAAGTCACAAATCGGTGCACACATAGAGATGTACACCTAGGGCTTTGTGGAAAACTCACTCCTCTACAAATCCACACTTCTAACCTAAAAAATATGGAAATACATTAAAAAGGGTTGAATTCCACCAAGGGGCATCAATTTCCCATTGTGGAATTGGACCAAACAATCATGCCCTATTAGAACCCCTGGTTTTAAGCCTCAAATCTAGGCAGTCCTGCTAAAAAATAGATATCTTACAATCTAGGGTAGATCAACACATGAGATAAATTTTAAATTGAAGAAGAATAAAGGATCAAACCTTTGGATTCAATATTTCATGGTGTCACATCTGTACTTGTCCATACACTATAGAACTTCTCTGGAAAATGCAAAGAAATGTTGATGTTTTTATTGATTCAATGCCAAAATTACATATCTTACGTTCCACCCAGCTAAAAGGGATATTTGAAGGCCTCACCCATTAGTTCCAACTAAATTTTAAACCATCTGATTTTTGGGAAATAATTACATCTTTTGGCAAGAAGTTGTTAAAGTTGCTAAGCAACTTTTACAACATTTTTGCAACTTTTGCAAAGTAGAAGACCAAACTTGGTCTGAACCTACCCTAGTGATCCAACATGGATCTAAAACATAGAAAACCTGAAAATAAGTAAAATCCTATGATTTTAGGCCCATTGACAACTTTTGACCACAATTAGCTAGGGGCTTATAATTTTGCCAATCCTGGAGCTAGGCCTCACAACTTGATCTAGGTGTCTGACTAATGAATCTAATCTAAAGTAGATGTGTTTGGGACTCTAAAGAGTTTTATTTGTTGAATCTAGAGTAGGTTCTCCTACACCAAATATCCTTAAACATTTATTTCATCCAAATTATCTAATTACAATTGTTCTTTGTTGCCACTTACATTTCTCCCGTTGTGCTTTGTGAAATACATTTTTTCTTCTTTCTTAGCCAAGAAAATAATCTTCCTCCAAGGAAAAATTCTCCACCACTTGTTCTCTTTTTTTCATTAACATTGCCTCCCAAATCTACATATGTATATACACATAGGGTAAAGTCATCATATTTTTCATAGGACAATCCATATTCAATTGTGCCTCTTAAGGACCTCAATATCCTTTTTACTGCTACATATTGTGATTCTCTGGGTTTAGCTTGAAATCTTGTAATAATTCCAACTGCATGTGATATATCTTGTCTTCTATGAGTTAAATATTGCAATCCTCTAATCATAGATCTATATTTTTTTGTTCCACTCTAGGAGTCTCATCTGTGCTAGATAACTTATGTCTGGTTAGCATAGGTGTTCCAACTGGTTTACAGTTCACCATTCCAAATCTCTTCAATAAGTCATTGAAGTAATTTGTCTAACTTATAAAGATACCATTACTATTTTGTGTTATTTGGAATCCTGAAAAGTATTTCATCTCACCAATCATACTCATTTCAAATTTAGTCTTCATTTCTTTTGCAAATTTATCACTAGCTTCATCTTCTCCTCCAAAGATAATATCATCAACAAAAATAACTACAACTAAAAAACTATTTTCAATTTCTTTTGTGTACAGGTTACTATCAGTTGCACCTTTAGAAAATCCTAGTTTTAATCAAATACTTATCCAATCTTGCATTCCAAGTTCTAGGTGCTTTTTTATGTCCATATAAATCTTTCTTCAGTTTACATACCATATCTCCTTCTTTAGTCAAAAGAAAACCTTCAAGCTGCTCAAACTTTACTCCATCAAACTTAGGGATTTCTTTCCTAAAAAAAATTGCCATGGATCTGTTGGAAATATAAATGGGAAGGTAATACTGAGAGGGTGGGGGGCTGAATTAGATATCACCTACTTTAAATTTTTATACTAATAAAACTTTATGCACGACATAAAAAAATTTTGATCATTCTAAGTAACTTAACATGTTAAGAAGCATACATGCAATCACTCATAACACAATAATTTTGGTAACCCAAAAACCCTTCAAAGGTAAAACTAGGGTGGGGATGACACCCACAAATCTTCACTACTGCAGTGATAAGTTTTTCCTATTAAGGCTTACAAAATGTGATCAATTCATGATCTACCCTGTGAAAGGTCTACTCTGTTAAAAGATAAAAGACTTATACAGTCTACCTTTCTAAAGGATTTAAAACTTACAACAAAGTAAGCACTTAGTAAAGATATTACATAAAGTCTGTTAAGACTACTCGGTTAAGAGATTTACCCTGATACAAAAAATGTCTCAGTACCCAATCTTTTAGTTTGCACTTATATGCAGATTACATATGTCCTCTTTACTGTATGTTAGTGATCTCTTCTATCTGATATTTCTCGATTCTATATTTTTATTGCTTAGCTAAGTCACCGAACTCTATCTTTGTATGTTTCCCTTTTCTGAATCATACCATTCTTCTTACACCCTTCACATTCGCTATCCCTTGATACTACATTTTAGGGTTTAGAGCTTGACCTTATATAATAACCAAAACATCTTAATGATACAAGATCTACGGTTCAAATTTATTCCTATTGCCTCTTAAGCTATACAATTTTATGATTGGATCTAGGTATTACATAGGGATCAATGATTAGAAGATGAAGGCATAATTACCTCCTCAACAAATAAAATGCAAAACACCACTATCACCAAAAATGGTTTACCTTGATCATTGTGTCATTCACAACTTATATGTCATTCCTGGCTAACTTGGCAAATATTATTCCTGGTACATGGTATTCACTATACTTGGCATCTTGTTAAACTCTTTGTCACTCGGTAATCATTGCATATGTAACTCAAAAAAAATTGTACTCGGCATAATACAAACATGTAGTGACTATGAATTTACTCGGTAGTACTACTGCTCGGTAAGTATTCAATACATAACTTGACCTTTACAAAATGACTTGGTCGTAGTATGACCAACCGTCATTGCCTAGATATATGATTAAGTGTGAAGCACTAATGGTCAACAAAAGTATAGAGATCTACAATCTTCCCCTTTGACATTAGTGGGAAAAATACTTTTTCATGACATTTGTACTTACAATTACAAAAGTATGTTGTACTAGCCTAATACTCCCCCTGAGATATATATACATTCAAAATTTTGTTACCTTTCCTTAATCCTGTCATGATGATTCCCCCTTATTTTTGACATGATGAATCTCTTCATTAGTAGGGAGTTCCCAAAATTTCTCAAGAAATGGTCTATGCAACACCATGACCATGTTTAGTGTAGTTTCCCAAGCTATTGTAGCAATATTTAGAACTTCTGTCTGCACTTCTAGCTCGACAACTAGACTGACTAGGCTCTCGGTTGTGGAAAAATTTGGATTTCTCTAAGTTAATTCCTTAGCCTTGACTAACTTTCTCTGTATGGCCTCCAAATGAGGTGTCAAAATAGTTTGCATAGAAAGTAGTCAAGATCGAATCTTGCCATCATTAGCCACCAGCTCAGCTAACTTACCTTGGGTATGCAGGATTTTGGCATAATGTTTGGCACTAGTGTCTGCATCCAAGCTTAGAGACTGACTAGTAGCCTTAAGTTCTTATTTTAGTGTGTCAACTAGTCATTGATTCTCATCACTGAATAGTTCAACATTACAAAATTTGGCCAACAGAGACTATCCATTCACAACTACCTCTTCGGTCTCATTTACCAAAGTAGATAGCTCGACCTATTTCACTGCTATCTTAGTAGATACTTTCTCTAGCATCTTGGTCTCAAACTTGCATTTTGACCACTCAAATAACTTATCACTTGCACTACTAGCGTCATTATTTACTTTTTGAACAATGTGTACAAGCTATTTCAATATGGGGGTAGAATTATTTACATTTGATAATTCATAAACTTCATTAAATATATCTTTTATATCATATAGGACCTGTTTCTACTAATGTTCCCTTTAGAGTTCTTCTTGCCTGCTTTTCCTTGTTAGTAAATCCTTCAATATCTACATTTTCTCATAAGATAGGTTATTAGTATCCCATTTAGGAATAAAAATGACCTCATCAATTGTAACCTTAGTTTTCTCCTTCTATGTTCTCAGTGGGGTGCTTCCATTCAACATTTGTATAAGAGCTTGTATTGCCTCTTGCTCCTTATGCTCTTGCACCTCAATAGATTTTCCTTTTATATCTATTTCTTCTTTACCCTTATCCTTGGCATGATGACTAACATCTCGTCCAGCTAACTTATCTCCTTGTTCTTCTTTTCTGTTATCTTCCATATGAGGACATTGGATTTTTCCTTCAAGATTTTTTTCTTTGTCCTCTTCCTCGATAGATGTAGATTTAGTTACTAGCAATGACTTTATGGGTTCCTCGATAAGGCTTGTACTGACTAACTTGTCAACAATTGCAACTTCAAGTATGGTAGAACTCATATCAACAGATTGTGTGACAATAATTGTTGGATAATCCTTGACTTGTAGAAGTACCATGTTACTACCTAGCAAGGATATATCATTTTTTTTCATGGTCTTTAAATCAGCCTCAGTCAAAATTAAATTCTTGATGGGGCTCTCCTCAGTTATGTCAACAATGTGAACCTCTGATTTGTCTTGATCTTCCACTTCCTTAGGAGTTCTAGTCTCCATTTTATTTTGTTTTATTTTAGGTTTAGCAACTTTCAAAGTACTAGCACCCTTTTCTTCATCCTCGTCACACAACAATCTAAACATTATTTTATAGATTTTGATACTTTCTTGTACAACTTCCTCAACATTGTGTTGAAGAATTAGATAATCTCTAAGTTTGGGATAAAACTTAGATCTGTATTATTCAATTATTTTTTTGATGTTGGCCAGGGTGAGACTAGACTCAACTTGTGCTAAAGTACTCTCCCTTATTTCTTTTTCAATTTGTAGAGCATATTCCCATTTCTGTGCAACCCTGTTGCTTAATTCCTTGGGAATTCTATTTTCTATTTGAATTGGTAGCATCTTGAAAGTGCACAACATTTCAAGAATAGAATCTTCCACTTTTTCTTTGTCTCCAATGCTCATGTTCCCAAATTTTAATCCTTTCAACTCATCCACTACTAAATAGCTAATAATCTTATAACATATTTCATCAATAGTGAGTTGAGTATCCTATTGTGTAACCTTCCTCTTTACTCCTTCATCACTCTCTATTTCTTCATCATTATCTTGTTCTAAAACAAGTTTCCTTCCAGGCCTCTTTATAACCTTATTCAGCACTACCTTAGGTAGTGCAGGTTTTCTCTTAGCAGATGCAGGTGCCATCTTAGGAGTCTCAATAGTAGCTATCCTTGTTCTAGGCCTAAGTACTAGTGTCGATGACACTTTATGTTTTAAAATTCTTTTCTTAGCTGGGGGCTTAGCAATCACTAGTTTCTATTCTTTTTCTTCTTCTTCTTCACTATTACTAGTTTCACTTGTTTCATCTTTCCCCAATCCTTGGGCCAACTCTAGTGGTGCATCCTATTCAGATTCTTTGACATATTTTTCCAAATTCTTCACTATCTTCTTTCTTTTCCTCTCTTTGGTGGAAGACATTAATCCCAAAGAGATCTTGGATTTAGCTTCATCAAAGGTTCCTAAGTAAGGTGCTTTACTATCAATTTCTTCAGCTAAGAGGGTTGTAATTGTAGCATTAGCTTCATCTATATTTATTTCATAGGGTAATGGCATTAACCATGAAACCCTAGGTAGGACTACCTATTCATAATTAAAATTTGTATCTACTAGAAAACATATATCCTTATTGTACTTTTCAATCAAAGACACAGGGACTCTAGTCCTCTTTCTCATCTTCTTCTTAAGCTCAACAAAATAGTTGTCCATTATTCCATTAAAGTTATCTCCAATCTGATTTACAAATTCATTGATTTGAATAGTGATGGGTCTTTTCTTATCCCATATAACACCTCCATGTGTAGGAAAACACTTCTTTACATAAAAGAACAAATAGATCAGTAAGGAACCAAACTTACACATAGAATTCTTCATGGTCTAGATGGAGTTCAAATTCTCAACAAGTTGAGTCAGTTGGAGCTCGGCAAGGTCATATGTGTGTCCTTTCTTGATTATCTTCCATGCCCAATCCACTACCATATAGGGGACATTGTCCAACTAACTAGATTGATAAAACTTTTGTGAGATGACTCTTATAGAGAAGTCAATTTCTAGATCAGTTATGGTGGAAATTGTCATTCCTCATTTGTTCCAAACTACTTGGGTGTTGGCTTGAATATCTTCCTTACTTGCACATTTCATCATTCTTTTCCCTTCAATTGTAGGGTATCCAGTGACTTGATGTATCATCTCCTTTATAATATTTACTGGTCCATCTTATAGCCATAAATACATGTCATGTACTCAACTCAAAACAATATTTATCCATTCCACTTTAAAATTTTGTGGGAAATCTAGGGCATGCACTAACCCTTGATTGACAACTACCTTATGTTCCGACTTCAACACTCCATTGACACATAGTCTATCATAAGCTTCCCTGATCTCGTAATCACCAATTTCTCCAATTTTACACATGTAGCAAGACCTAATGTCATTCATTATTAACACATTCTTTGGAATGGAAGATAGGGCTATGGTTAAATCTCCTTTGATCACACTCTCCGATATTGCCTTGAATACCTTCGACTTTCATACTTCATTTCTTACTAATTGCACATTAAAAACTTCCATCCCTTGTTTCTTGACTAATGAAAATGATGATGATTCCATTTTAAATAATATTTTCTAAAAATAAATATTTACTCAGTAAAATACCTTTCTCGTCAATAACCTATAGATAGATTTTGTCGATGGCACACTGAGAAAATTTGGAATTGCCTTTCTTAAACTAGTTGCATGAGCTTTGAATCACTCTCTGAAATCTCAAATAGCATTGTGAAATGAAATTAATAGAAACTTTCCACTTTATAGAATCCAAAAACTATAATTAGGGCCTCATAAATTCTCTGTACAGGATTTGGTGGAATACAACTATCTCGGCAGACTCATGTTAACTTTCATTAATCACAAGCTCGGTCAATATAACTATTACGATATAGATCAGTGTATATAGCATTTCAGCCATAAAAAGTTCTTGGCATACACTAATAACTTGGTCAAAACACTTGTTAGGAGTGAATGCTAAATGTTTGTTAGCCATTCTATAGCAGTTGTTGTTGTTGCATTCATGACTATGATTGTCATTGATGTCAACACAGTGATTTACCGAAGACTGGTAGAGAAGTAGACTGAGTTTAGATTAGTGCATGTGGGTTATTGTAGTTGGAGCTATGTGATGTTGAGGTTATAATCTTTGATATGTTATATGTCTATTTGTAAGAGTGCAAACAAAAATTCATTTATTCATGAAAGTTATGATCATTTTGGTGGAAGCAGTATTCAAGTAGTGTTCCTAAGTAGCAGTTTGTGGAAATCGGATGATATCTCCTAATCGGGATGGAATATGGTTTTGCATAGTTAAAGGGAACTTGAAGACACATTGATAGTAATGTGGATGATAACATGTTGCCCCACTTTTCACCCTCTAACCATGCTATTAAAAGTGGAAGTATTTGATGTCAAGTCAGAGTTAGTCATGTCTGAGTCTAAGTCTAGGCTTCCTTTAGGATAGGTTGTCCTTGCTGGGTTTCCCTGCCATTGCCTTCTTCTTTTCAAGCTAGGTGGGTTATTTGGAAGTCTTGTCATAATGGGTAGGTGATAAACCCCAACCTGGCAAGGATATCATGCTCCCATTGATGATCTCTTTCAGATGGAATGGTGATTGAAGTCATGATCTCAAGACACTCATAAGGAATCAGGAATCAAAAGATTCTTCATATGGGTGATGCAGTGACAGAGCTGGCATTATACTATTCAGAGAATTCCACTCCATATAATAGTGTGCAAGTACCATTGAATTCAAGTTCCTTTTATGGGTCTTAGAAAGGTTTTATAAACCATTTCCAAATGGATATTTTCATGTTGAGTCATGAAGCCCCGAAGGTTGAAATATAAAATATATAATAAAACTACAGTAAAAGTCATAGGGTCGTTGGTGGCAGGTCGCATGATCACAAGAACAAAATAGTTGCCTTGAGTTTATGCGACAACGGTTAAAATGAATTGCCGAGAAAGTTAACTTGTTGCATGGTTGCATGAATGGGATAACTTGCATGCGATCATGTGACAGTGGAGGTTTAGGTGGTAAGGAAAATCAATGAAAAGGGAGACTGGAAATAGATGATGCCTGTTGAAGTCCATGTACGCCAATGACTGAGCAACTGCATGATCGCAAGAGTTTAAAACATGTTATGCGATCATGCGAGGTGATGACACATGTAAAGTGGTTCCATGTTTGCGGTGCTATTATCTCTACCAATGTAATGATCAAGATTTATAATCAACAGTTACCACTTTTTTGCTATGTTGTGGAATATGCTTTGCGACAAAGCGAGATCGTACCACATGGTGGTGGGTCGATAAGGTTTATATGTGATGATAAATCAATGGTTGCCGCTATTTCTTAAAGCCATAGGAGATTCTTTGACACCCAAGATGGAGTCCACATACACTAATCGAAGAGCGGTCACATGATCACATGGAATAAAATAATGCCATGTGATCATGCGAAATGGAAGCCCGTGCAGATAAGGAAAGTCAATAGAAAGATAGGAAAGGTTAAATAAAAATATGTTGGATCCCCACAAGCCAATCATAGGGCGGTCGCATGATCACATGGATTAAAATATTACCATGAGATCATGCGACAAGGCAAAAGGGAACCTATGTACACCAATAGCATAGATGCGCTTTGCTAGGACCCACTAATGCCAATGGTGTAGTCCACATGCACCAATGAGGGAGCTGTCGCATGATCACATGGAATAAAATATTAACATGAGATCATGCGACAATGAAGCCTGGTGGGTCCGGAAAGGGTTTGCTTGTGATGCCAAATCAATGGTAGTCATTTTTCCTCAGATGCATACACATGGAGTCAGGATGCTAGCTAACAAATAAAAATGATTGACGGTTTCTTGACCTTTCCAAAAGAAATTGTTACATTGGAAATGGTGAATTTGTGTAATGCGGTATGTTAAGGAAGTTGTGCATTGATGAATCTTGAATCGAATCATGAGTAGAGGTTATGATGAATAAATACATCTGTAATAGAGGAGTAATAGTTTAGGAAAGCATCACATATAGTGTGAAGGTTGAACCTTTATGAATAGGGGATATGTTACTCTGATCGATAGAATTGAACTATTTTAGATTCTTTTCAAAAATACAGAGAGCGAATATTGGTAATATCAATTCTTTCATGATTATGAGCTAGTGACTGTTTGAAGGATATCATCTGGCATTATGAGGGATTTTTTAAATTAAATCACAGTGATTCAAATACCTATTCAAGTCATCCTATTGAGCAAAGGAAGATGAAAGGGCAGAGTAAATTTCTTTCCCCTTCCTTATGTTTTGAAACCATGCAATTCTGTGTCTTTTGGTATTCATGAAAACTGAAAGATCGTGAGTTCTTATGGACTCTATGTATTGTAAAACTCTATATATACTGGGGAGAAAATCAATGCAAAGGTTGGCAAACTAGATATTGGAGAAAAAGTGATTCCATTTATCAAGCTTTATTTTTGGTTTTGTTCCATTTTAGTTAATCATCTACATTTGAATAGAAACAACAGTTATGTATGAAGCTATGATTACATATTGAATTCCATTTCATGTCTGTGGTTGCAGTAAGTAATTCCATTTGCTTGTCATATGTAACTCTTCTCCTATTCATCTTGTTTGTTAGATTCATTCTAGATAGAAAGTACAATTGTGTATGAAGCTGTGATTTTTGCTTGGATTCTATTTCATGTCAGAGGTTGCAGTGATGGCAATTCCATTTGCTGTTCATATATGATTCTGCTCTTGTTCTCTCTAAGTAGAATTTACATGATTAGAGTAGTTAGATTAAAGTTAGGAGATAGAATATATACCCTTGCTTGAATTGTTTGTGTCTATGAGAAATTTGGTTAAAACACATCAGAGACAACCTGGTGATCAGTTTAGAAACATATTCATTAAACATCATACACAATCAGGGAGCTATACCTATTAATTCAGAGGGCAGTGATTGAAGATATACACTGACCCAATTGTTGGTAACATCCTTTTGTTCTCTTACCTTGGGTGATTTGGGAGTCAAAGATTGCAAATCTGAGAAGAGGATAAACTGTTAACCAACAGTTTTTGGTGACTCTACTGGGGAGGACTTTAGAAAGAAAAAAAAATTAAAAGTTTTTCTCAAAATTTTAGGCACCCTGGATTCCAAGTTTACCAGGAGTGTGAAATAGAAGGGAAAGATTGATCCGGTCTATGAAGAACTCAAAGCGGTCAATTTTCCTATCCTTGAAGATATTTTCAGGAATGGAAGAGCAAAGGCAAGGGAAACTAAAAATAAGAAGCTTGCTGACTTTCAGTCATCTATAGTATTTCCTTTGAGACCAAAAAGAAGCAAGTCTTCTACTCCTATTGGTAGAATTCCTATTTCTACCACTTGCAATTAATTTTTATTGCACGATATTGCACTTCCCCTCTCAGTTTCAATTCAGGTGGTTGCACAAAATACAAGGCTAGCAACTATGGTTGTTCCTTGGGGAAATGCTATTGGGCCATTGAATCTTACAGAAAATCATGACTTGCCAAAGGCCTCTAGAAAGAACTTCCCTAGATTCAATGGTGATGGCTTAGTGTCAGCTGAACAACATCTAAGTGCTTTCCAGAAAGAATGTAGTGTGGTGAATCCTCAGCATGAGGATGTTGCAGTCAAGATGTTTGTGGATACTTTGATGGATGATGTAGCAGATTGGTTCCAGGATTTACCCACAGGCTGTATTACTGGTTGGAATGCCATGAAATAGAGATTTGAAGGAAGATACAAGAGCACTAAAGATGCTAAAGTTTTCTTGTTACAATTAGCCCAAATTAAGAAAGAACCATCTATCTCTATGAGAGATTTTAATGCAAAATTTAATAAACTTATTAAAAGGATACCAGCTGCTAGTGCTCCAACAGGAGACAATAAAAAAACTTGGTTATCAACTAAGAAGGGCTAATGTGGCCACTTTACAAGCCACACAAACTCTTGCAGTAGAGATGGAGGATGACATGATAGCCTCTGGGAAATGGAAGAAAGAGTATCATACTGGATCTTCAAGCAATACAACAAGTACTTCAAACAATACTGAGGTTATGTTACAAAAGTTGTCCAATGAGCTGATTACATTAAAGAAACAAGTTACTAGACTAGCTCATTCATTATATCAGCCTTATCAAGAAGGACCAAGATATCAAGGTGGAAATAAGAACTTGCAGCTCCCTACCCCTCAGCAAAGATTAGCTATTGAAGCTCCTCCTAAAGGTAAGACTTCTTGTGCCTTTCATCTCAGAGTAGATCATGATGGTAATACCTATGAAGACATGATCAGACATTTATAGATGAGAGGAGAAGAAGTGCAAAGAATTGAATATCCGAAAGATGATGATGATCATGCTCCTCATGGCGACTCCATAAATTTGTATTGTGAGTATGAATCAGATTCAAAAAATGGAGGAAATTGTTTTGCCACCTTGGAAGGACCTCAACTGACTGTGATGACTAGAGGTCAGAAAAATAAAGGTCAGGTTCCCAATGATGCTCCTGTCAAGAATCAAGCACCTTCCCACAAGGCAGATAGGAATGATAATTCAGGATCAAGTTCTTCACAAAAGGAGCAAAAAGATAAGTTGTCTCACTCTTTTGATATTATTCAATTTTGTGAAGAAAGTAAAATTCAAATATCCCCTATAGATTATTTGAAATCACATCTTGACCAACTCCAAAGATTGATAGATTGCTATAAAAATGGAGGAAATATTCATGTCAATTCTAATGTTAGTGATAAAAGACAAATTAATACCAATGAAGGGAATCCACAAGATGAAGATTTCTCAATTCCTAGGCTATTCCAAGAGGAGGAATCTGTGATCCATGCTACTTGTTCAGATTTGAAACCAGAGCCTTTTTATGTGTCTCTTTTTATTAATGGAAACAGATTAAGTAATTCCATCATAGACTCTAGAGCATCAGATAATGTAATGCCTGCACCAGTTGCTAAAGCCCTAGGGTTGCCTTCGACCAAAGTCTTTGGTAAATGTTATTCTATGGATGCTAAGCAAGTGCCTTTAATTGGTCAAATCAAAGATGCTCAGGTTGCCTTAGCTACCTATCCCTCTAAAAGATTGAAGCTCACAATCCTTGTTGTTGATATCCCTGAGAGTTATGGAATACTACTTAGTAGAAGTTTCTGCAAAGACTTGGGAGGAGAAATCAAGTTAGATTAGACATCTGCCTATATTCAAGTAGGAGATGAAAAGGTGAAGTTGGAACCAAAAGGGAAAGCAAAATTCACTATATTAAAGTCAGATGATCCTAGGTCACAAATTCTTTATCAAGAAATGCAATTTGGAAACTATATGATATCCTATAATGGCCTTGATGTTCAAGAAGAGATAGAAGAAGCAAAAACTGAGCAATTATGGACATTAGAGTTTGATGGAAGTTGTGCCAAGGCTAGTTCAGGTGCTGGAATAGTTTTGATGGCCCCTAATGGAGAAATTACTTTCCTAACTTATAAATTGAATTTTAAAAATACCAATAGTACTACAGAATATGAGGCCCTTCTCCTTGGTATAGAGGTAGCTAAACAAAAAGGAGTTAAATTGCTCAAAGTTCAAGGGGATGCTGAATTGGTGGTGAGACAAGTAAGAAATTAGTACTCTGTGAAAAATAATAGATTGAAAAATTATAGAAATAAAGTATGGGATGAAATAGAAATTTTAGATGCCTTTTCAATAATTTCGGTCCCAAGAGATCAAAATTCTAGGGCTGATTCTCTAGCAGTTTTTGCATCTCTACTCTTGCCTCATCCTGACTTCATGAATCAAGTATACAGAATGGAGGTCCTATTTAGACCTAAGGTGCCTGATAATGAAGAATCTTGGCAAGTATTTCAAGATGACAAGCATATTCATTAGTTTCTAGAAGGAACATGCCCCTTTGCCAATATGTGTTTTGAAAATGACAAAGAAGAGCAGTCACCAATTGATGAAGAAGAATTAAAATCATGTATCATTCAATTGAAAGAAAATAGAATTCCTTATCATTTTGTGTCATTAGAAAAACTCTTTGATAAACATGATGCCTATATAAGGAGAGAGAGAGAGATAAGAAAGAAAAACTTGTGGAGAATTTGATGGGATCAACATAGGAACTGAGGATAGTCCTAAAATGATCAACATTGGAAAATGCTGCACTCTTGAGGAAAGAATGAAAATTAGGGAATTGTTGATTGAATTCAAAGATGTTTTTTCTTGGAGCTATGAGGATTTAAAGAATTTTATGAATGGAAAATTCAGGCATACTATCCCTCTTAAATCTGGAGCATCACCTGTCAAACAAAAATAGAGAAATTATAATCCTCTAGTGGAAGGGGAAATTTTCAAAGAAATAGATAAAATGTTGAAAGCTAAGATCATTTATCCCATCCATCATTCCACTTGGGTAGAAAACATTGTTCCTGTGAGGAAAAAGAATGGATAAATAAGGATTTGTGTTGATTTTAGAAATCTAAACCAAGCTTCCCTCAAGGATAACTATGCTCTACCAAACATGGATCATTTGTTGCAAACTATTGCAGGGTTAGAGATGATGTCCATGTTATATGGTTTTTTTAGGATATAATTAGATACAAGTAGATAAAGCAGATAAGTATAAAACAACTTTCACAACACCTTGGGGCACATTTTCTTATAACAGAATGCCTTTTGGGTTAATTAATGTAGGTGCAACATTTCAAAGGGCTATGGATTTATCTTTTGGTGATCTTAAAAATAAAATTATTGTGATCTACCTTGATGACTTGACTATTTTCTCCAAGAAGAGGAAAGATCACCTAGGAGATCTGACCAAGGTTCTGAAAAGATGTAGGGATCAAGGCATATCCTTGAACCCAAAGAAATCAATGTTCTGTGTCACTGAAGGTAAGCTTCTTGGTCACATTGTTTCTCAAGAAGGAGTCAAAATTGATCCTGATAGAGTTAAAGCCATTCAGCAATTAAGTTTACCTTTGAGTAAGACTGGTGTTAAATCCTTCTTTGGACAAGTGAATTTTATGAGAAGATTTGTACCTAATTTTTCTAAGATTGTGCAAAGCATAGTTGACATGATGAAAGGAAATCAAACATTTAAGTGGACTAATGATGGTAGAAGAGCTTTTAAAGATATAAAGAATGCCATTGCAAATGCTCCTATCTTGGTTCATCCCGATTATACTAAAGAGCTCATTATATACTGTTATGCATCTAAACACACCATGTCAGCAATACTAATGCAAGAAAATAAGGAAGGTATACAAAATCCTATTACCTTCATGAGTATGCCCTTAAAGAATCAAGAGCTGAAGTATTCTCAAGTTGAAAAGCATGCTTATGCAGTGGTGAGAGCATTAAAGAATTTCAAATTTTACATCCTGCATTCACATTCAGTCATCCATGTGCCTGATGCTGCTATAAAAAGTGTGTTAACATAGCAAGATGTTAGATGTAACAATAGAGGAGCTTGGATTCCAAAGGTCTAGGAATATGATATAGATGTTAGGCCAAAAAAAATCATAAGAGGGAATGCTCTTTGCAAGGCCATAGCAGAGAATCAGCAAGCTGAAGAAGATGATCACAAAGTGCTCATGGTAAGTCTGCAAGATCCTTGGTTCTCAGACATTGCATATTTTCTGACTTATGGTGAATGTTCGGATGGATTAACTGCTAAACAAAAGAGGAATTTAAAGAATAAAGCCTTGAAGTATGTTATACATAATGATGTTTTATATAAGAAAGCAATTGATGGTACTTTCCTAAGATGTGTTGATAAAGATCAGCAGGAAAAGTTACTGAAATCTTTCCATGAAGAAGCATGTGGAGGTCACTTCTCATCCACTATGACAGCTTTCAAGATTCTAAGGCAGTGCTACTATTGGCCCAGCATGTTCAAAGACTCATATAAGTGGGTTGCAAATTGTGAGAAGTGTAGGATGTTTGTAGGCAAACCACAGTTGGCTGCATTACCCCTAATACCGGTGGTGATAGATGCTCCTTTTCAATAGTGGGGTTTGGACTTTGTAGGACCCATAAACCCTCCTTCAAGCCAAGGACATTCGTACATCTTGACTTCCACTGATTACTTCAGCAAATGGGTTGAAGCTAAACCAATGAAGAAGACTACATCAGAGGTGGTATGTGAATTCATTAAAGAACAAATATTGGTAAGATTTGGAGTTCCCACAAAATTGATATTGGATAATGCTTCTTACTTTTCATCCTCAGAAATGGTTGCCTTTTGTTATGATCATGGGATTCAAATAGGACACTCTTCTGATTATTTTCCTCAAGGTAATGGGCAGGCTGAGTCAAGTAATAAAAATCTAATTAATATTTTGAAGAAGTTAGTTGCTAATAATCAGAGAGATTGGCACAAAAAGATATATGATGCTATTTGGGTAGATAGAACCACTCCTAAAAGAGCCATTGGTATTTCCCCTTTTGAGTTGGTGTATGGAGTAGAGGCCAACTTAACATTTCCATTAGAACTTGTTGCTTGTAAACTGAAAACCATAATTGAGGATAATGTTTTCAAGGATGGATTGGAAAAAAGGATCTTGTATTTGACTAAGCTACAGGAAGAAAGGGAAGATATGGTTGATAGGATCACTGAACATCAGAACCAAGTCGAGAAGCTATTTGACAAAAGGGCAAGGCCAAGAAAATTCATGGAAGGTGATATGGTGCTACTGTGGGATAAGAGACATGAACCTAAAGGAATGCATTCTAAGTTTCAATCCTTGTGGAAAGGCCCATTCCAGATTGCGCAAGTGAATCAGAATAACTCATTCAAACTGGCATATCCTTCCAGAGAGTCCCTGCCATGTTCCTATAATGGGCAGGATTTGAAGCTATACCAGATGCGTAATTGAAGAGTAGGTAACCCCTGCGAAGTAGTTAGTTAGGTAGGTTTTCTTTTTGTGTCTTAGTTTAGTGGTTGTCTTTCATTTTGCTGCTATTTTCCTTAAGTTTTGTTTCTCCTTGTCAAGTTATCAGTTATTTTGCGAAACCAAAGATTGCTAGAGTTCTTTTAAGCATTGTAATGCTTAAATCCCCAGTCGGAGCCAGCTGTTGCCCCACTTTTCACCCTCTAACCATGCTGTTAAAAGTGGAAGTATTTGATGTCAAGTTAGAGTTAGTCATGTTTGAGTCTAAGTCTAGGTTTCCTTTAGGATAGGTTGTCCTTGCCATTTCCCTCCCATTGCCTTCTTCTTTTCAAGATGGGTGGGTTATTTGGAAGTCTTGTCATAATGGGTACGTGATAGACCCCAACCTGGCAAGGATATCATGCTCCCATTGATGATCTCTTTCAGATGGAATGGTGATTGAAGTCATGATCTCAAGACACTCATAAGGAATTAGAAATCAAAAGATTCTTCATATGGGTGATGCAATGATAGAGCTGGCATTGTACTATTCAGAGAATTCCACTCCATATAATAGTGTGCAAGTACCATTGAATTCAAGTTCCTTTTATGGGTCTTAGAAAGGCTATATAAACCATTGCCAAATGGATATTTTCATGTTGAGTCATGAAGCCATGAAGGTTAAAATATAAAATATATAATAAAACTGCAGTAAAAGTCATAGTGCAGTTGGTGGCAAGTCGCATGATCGCAAGATCAAAATAGCTGCCTTGAGTTTATGCGACAAAGGTTAAAATGAATTGCTGAGCAAGTTAACTTGTCGCATGATTGCATGAATGGAATAAATTCCATGCGATCATGCGATAGTGGAGGTTTAGGTGGTAAGGAAAGTCAATGAAAAGGGAGACTGGAAATAGATGATACCCGCTAAAGTCCATGTATGCCAATGACTGAGCATCCACATGATTGCAAGAGTTTAAAACATGTTATGTGATCATGCGAGGTGATGACACATGTAAAGTGGTTCCATGTTTGCGGTGCTATTATCTCTGCCAACATAATGATCGAGATTTCTAATCGACGGTTACCGCTTTTCCGCTATGTTGTGGAATATGCTTTGTGATAAAGCGAGATCATGCCACATGGTGGTGGGTCCATAAGGTTTATATGAGATGATAAATCAATGGTTGCCACTATTTCTTAAAGCCACAGGAGATTCTTTGACACCTGAGCTAGAGTCCACATGCACCAATTGAAGAGTGGTCACATGATCGCATGGAATAAAATAATGCCATGTGATCATGCGAAATTGAAGCCCATGTAGATAAGGAAAGTCAACATAAAGATAGGAAAGGTTAAATAAAAATATGCTAGATCCTTGTGAGCCAATCATAGGGAAGTCACATGATTGCATGGATTAAAACATTACCATGAGATCATGCGACAAGGCAAAAGGGAACCTATGTACACCAACAGCATAGATGCACTCTGTTGGGACCCATGAACACCAACAGTGCAATCCACGTGCACCAATGAGGGAGCGGTCACATGATTGGATGGAATAAAATATTAACATGAGATCATGCGACAATGAAGCCTGGTGGGTCCGAAAAGGGTTTGCTTGCGATGCCAAATCAATGGTAGTCATTTTTCCTCAGATGCATACATGTGGAGTCGGGATGCTAGCTAACAAATAAAAATGATTGACGGTTTCTTGACCTTTCCAAAAGCAATTGTTACACCAGAAATGGTGAATTTGTGTAATGCGGTATGTTAAGGAAGTTGTGTGTTGATGAATCTTGAATCGAATCATGAGCAGAGGTTATGATGAATAAATACATCTGTTATGGAGCAGTAATAGTTTGGGAAAGCATCAAATGCAGTGTGAAGGTTGAACCTTTATGAATAGGGGATATGTTACTCTGATCGAAAGAATTGAACTATTTTAGATTCTTTTCAAAAATACAGAGAGCGAATATTGGTAATATCAATTCTTTCATGATTATGAGCTGGTGACTATTTGAAGGATATCATCTGGCATTATGAGGGATTTTTTAAATTAAATCACAGTGATTCAAATACCTATTCAAGTCATCCTATTGAGCAAAGGAAGATGAAAGGGTAGAGTAAATTTCTTTCCCCTTCCTTATGTTTTGAAACCATGCGATTCTGTGTCTTTTGGTATTCATGAAAATTGAAAGATCATGAGTTCTTATGGACTCTATGTATTGTAAAACTCTATATATACTGGGGAGAAAATCAATGCAGAGGTTGGCAAATTGGATATTGGAGCAAAAGTGATTCCATTTACTGAGCTTTATTTCTGGTTTTGTTCCATTTTAGTTAATCATCTGCATTTGAACAGAAAGGACAGTTATGTATGAAGCTGTGATTACATATTTAATTCCATTTCATGTTTGTGGTTGTATTAAGTAATTCCATTTGCTTCTCATATGTAACTCTTCTCCTATTCATCCTGTTTGTTAGATTCATTCTAGATAAAAAGTACAATTGTTTATGAAGCTGTGATTTTTGCTTGGATTCTATTTGATGTCAGAGGTTGTGGTGAGGGTAATTCCATTTGTTGTCCGTATATGATTCTGCTCCTATTCTCTCTAAGTAGAATCTGCATGATTAGAGTAGTTAGATTAAAGTTAGGAGATAGAATATATACCCTTGCCTGAATTGTTTGTGTCTATGAGCAATTCAGTTAAGACACATCAGAGACAACCTGGTGATCAGTTTAAAAACATATTCATTGAACATCATACACAATCAGGGAGTTGTACCTATTAATTCAAAGTGCAGTGATTGAAGATATACACTGACCCAATTGTTGGTAACATCCTTTTGTTCTCTTACCTTGGGTGATTTGGGAGTCAAAGATTGAAAATCTTAGAAGAGGATAAACTGTTAACCAACACAACACAAACTTTTAGGTTGCACAAGTGAAGATTTATTGTATTTGGAAGCCGACAGTTTTGTGTAATTTTTGTGTAGCATGTGGAAACTTTTATTTTGTAATTGTATGCTGACTCATTTGTAATTATTAGAGTGTGGTATAAAGGAACAAATGTATTTCCTTATTGAAAGGTAGTAGAATGTAGTTTCAATGAGAAAGTGTATAATTATGATATGGTAGTAGTGGTTGTAATGTTGTATACATGAAGTGAAGAAAAGAGCTAAGTTTGAAAATGAATTTGTGAAGGAAGACATGAAAAGTACAGAGATCTGATGTAATAGTGAGTGCGGTTTGGCACAGTCAAAGAAGAGGTAACATATTATTCTATTGAGTAATGAAAAGATTATTTGGACAATGTGTTCAATGATCTTACCTTGAAGCTATTTGGGCAGTGGGTCCTTCTGTCTTCCATAACTCTTAACAAGGTTACAATCTTCTAACAGGGATTCAAAATCTCCTAACAGGGATTCATATGTACTGAATGTATTTCATAAGACTCCTAACAGAGTCCATCCTTTCACAAGGAATATTCATATTAGCGCATCTTTTTTAGGCATCATTCCCACTGGGGTTTACTCTTTGATCAAGAGGTTCCCTAGTCAATATATCTTGTGTCATTATGTTATTATGTATGAATATCTTTCTATGGTTGGTAATTATATTGCTTAAATGGTTTAATGTTGTTGAAGATGATAAAAGTTATAATTATTTGATAACTAATTCACCCCCTCCCCCCTCTCAGTTATCTTGGTGGACTTTACTTTGTAACAATTGGTATTAGAGCAGTAGGTCCTTGAAAAATAAGTTTAAGAGCTTAAGGAGATCCATGGCAAATTTCAGGAAAGAAAGCCCTAAGTTTGAAGGAGCAAATTTTGATAGCTAGAAATAAAATAAGAAGACACACCTATTATGTTTAGGACTAGTTTATTGGTTGATTACAAATAATAATTAGACTATCATTGAAGAGGACTATCTTGAAACATGTACTGCAGAAGAGAGAGATCTATTTATGTGTAACATACTTACAAGAGAAGCACTTTTGACAGCATTTCCAGAGAATGAGTACAGTCAGGTAAAATATTTGAAAAAATCTCATGAAATTTGGAATGCTTTACACTCTAAGTTTGAAGGTGATGAACATAGATTACATAATTGGATATGTGCATTTGAAGATATAAGAATGTTGGAAGATGAATCTATTAAAAGTTATATTGGTAGAATGTCAAAAATCATTACAAGTATAAATTCTTGTGGAGGAACAAAGACATAGATTGAAGTGATATAGAAAATTCTAAGAAGATTGACTCCTATATTTAAGCAGAAAACACATATGATCGAACAAGTGATACTTTGTACAACAAAATTTAAAAGAGAAACTCTTCTAGGAAGATTGGAAGCAATAGAAATGAACTTGAGATTATCAGGAGACTTACCTAGAATGGAGACAACATTCAGTGCTCTTAGTGTTCACCCTACTTTGTCAATAAGCATCAGTGTGAGTAGAGATTATGTTGGCAGCAGCAGATCTAGAAATGAAGAAGATAAGAAGATTGAAGAAGGTATTGCCTTGCTTGTGAAAAGATAACCAGACGGTAAGAAAATATTTAAATGTTGGACTTGTCAAGAATATGCTTATTTTGCATCTAAATGTCCTAAGAGAGCTAAAAATTATAGAAGCAATTTCAAACCTAGAAGATCTAAGGAATGTTATTATGCTAATGATGAAGATCTTGAAGCTAGTATAGAAAGAAATTTAAGTGAAAGTGATACTGAAAATAATGATGACATAGGATTTGTAGCAATTAAAGAAGAGAATCATGAAACTAATGTTAAAGAATAAAAATCCTTAGTTTCTCAAGTTGAGAAGAAATTTGATTGGTTTATAGATAGTGGTTGTTCACATCATATGACTGGAGACATGAAAAAGTTCATAAAGTTGAATGAATATAATGGAGGAGTTGTTAGAGTTGGAAACAATGCACCTTGTTTGATTAAAGGTATAGGATCTATTACTCTTGATGGAAACACTAATATTGATGATGTTTATGTTTTGGATGGATTAAAGCATAATCTTTTGAGTTTTGGATAGTTAGTTGATAAGGGATATCAAGTTTGGTTTACTAAGAAAACTTGTGTGATAAAGGATAAAGATGGAAATCTGATTAGAACTGGATCTAGAACTAGAGGTAATGTATTTCAGTTGAATCCTACTTAGATGACATGTTTGATTACTAAGATTGATGACAATTGCTTATGGAATAGAACATTTTGTCATATAAACTTTGATAACATTGTGAAAGTAAGTACTACAATTGTAGTAAGAGATTTACCTAAAATTATGAAGCCTACTAACATGATTTGCAAAGAATGTGTAGTGGCTAAATAGAAGAGAAGTTCTTTTCCTAGTAAGAAGTTTACATCTATAGAGAAGCTAGAGATTGTTCATATAGATTTGAGCGGTCCTACCAGGACTAAAAGATTCTATGGAGAAAGGTATTTTATTATTCTTATTGACGATTTTATGAGAATGATGTGGATTGCATTTATTTAAGAAAAATCTGAAGCATTTGATAAGTTTAAGATTGTTAAGAATACAGTTGAGAATGAATCTAGAATGAATATTAAATGTTTGAGATCTGATAGAGGTGGAGAATTTATTTCTAGAGATTTTAACACTTTTTGTGAAGAAAATGGCATTAAAAGATAGTATTCAGCCCCTCAAACACCTGAACAAAATGGTATTGCAGAAAGAAGGAATAGATCAGTGATTGAAGCAATAAGAGCTATGTTATTTGACAATGATTTGGCGAAGATATTTTGGAGAGAAGCAATGAACAGAATAGTGTATACAATGAACATAGTACAAATCATAGCAGACACAGACAAGGCACCTTATGAATTATGGTATGGACATGCACCCTCAGTTAAGTATTTTAGAATTTTTGGAAGAAAATGTTATATAAAGAGATAATGATATTGGAAAGTTTGATCCTAGAAGTGATGAAGCTATATTTCTTGGATATTATTTGAAAAGAAAAGCATATAGATGTTTCAATAAAAGAACTAAGACTATTATTGAAAGCACAAATGTTCAATTTGATGAGAAGTTCAAAATTTAGGAAAGAATGCTTGGTTATGAATTTGATGAAGAAGTTCATCCTAAACCTAACACTAGATCTACTGAATTGTTTTATGAAATTGATAGTGATTTTTTGAATGAAAGCCACAGTGAAGTTATTGAAGAACCTACATCTGAAGAGAGATCTGAGACAATGACACATAGCAAGAGTTTGTTAAGGAATCATCCTTTTGAATAGATTATTGGGAGCATCAAAAGAGGAGTTCCAACTCGAAATAAAGCATAAGAAAAGTTATGTTTGATTTCACAAATTTAACCTAAGACTACTAATGAATCTTGTGAAGATGAAAGTTGGACTAATGCTATGAAAGAAGAACTAGATCAGATTGAAAAGAACAAGACATGGGAACTGGTCCCTAGACCTAAAGACAAGAATGTTATTGGAACTAAATGGGTATTTAGAAACAAGATGAATGAACAAGGAGAAGTAGTAAGAAACAAAGCAAGATTGGTATGTAAGGGTTACTCACAACAAGAAGCAATTGACTATGAAGAAACCTTTGCACCTATTGCAAGAATTGAAGTAGTAAGATTTTTTTTGGCATATGCAGCTTACAAGAAATTCAAAGTGTATGAGATGGATGTGAAGTCAGCATTTCTGAATGGAGAATTAGAAGAAGTCTACATTGAGTAGCCTGAAGGTTTTCCTTTAACTCAAGAAGGAGATATGGTATGTAAATTGAAGAAAGCTTTATATGGACTTAAACAAGCACCTAGAACATTTTATGCCAGACTGGATAAGTATTTGTTAAAGTTGGGATTTACAAAAGGAACAACTGATAGCAATCTATGCACAAAAGAATTTGAAAATGGTTTGTTGGTTATAATTATTTTTGTTGATGACATTATCTTTGGAGGAGAAGATAAAGCTAGTGACAAATTTTATGATTAAATGAAGTCTGAATTTGAAATGAGTATGATTGGTGAGATGAAATACTTTTTGGGATTATAGATAACACAAAACAATGATGGTATCTTTGTAAGTCAGACAAAGTACTTGAATGAGTTGTTGAAAAGATTTGGAATGAAGAATTGTAAACTAGTTGGAACACCTATGGTGACCGTACATAAGTTATCTAGCACATATGAGACTCCTCCAATAGAATAGAAGAAATACAAATCTATGATTGAAGGATTGCAGTA
Organism: Chamaecyparis obtusa; assembly: GCA_027943335.1. NCBI lineage: Eukaryota > Viridiplantae > Streptophyta > Pinopsida > Cupressales > Cupressaceae > Chamaecyparis > Chamaecyparis obtusa. The sequence continues at coordinate 21,665 of BSBK01006126.1, read as the reverse complement.
TTTGACTCATACAAGACTTGATATAGCACATTCAGTTGGAATTGTAGCAAGATTTCAAGCTGAACCTAGAGAATCACATTAGGCAATAGTAAAGAGGATAATGAGATATTTAAGAGGCACAATGGACTATGGACTATGGTATGAAAATAATGATGATTTTACCCTATGTGCATATACAAATGTTGATTGGGGAGGTAGTATTGATGATAAGAAAAGCACCAGTGGTGGAGCATTTTTCCTTGGAGGAAGATTAGTTTCTTGGCTAAGCAAGAAAAAAAATAGTATCTCTCAAAGCATAGCAAAAGAAGAATATGTAGCAGCAGAAAACAATTGTAACCAGATAATTTGGATGAAGTAAATGTTGAAGGATATTGGAATAAAATTTATTGAGCCTGTTGTCATACATTGTGACAACACCAGTATAGTTAGTATGTCTAGGAATCCTATATTACATTTTAAGACAAAGCATATATTGATTAAGTATAATGTTGTAAGAGAGAAAGTTGCTGAGAAAGAAGTCAAACTTGAGAACATAAGTACAAAGGAGAAGATAGAATATATATTCACAAAGCCTTTGCCTAAGGATATATTTGAGTATCTAAGAGGTATGCTTGGGGTTATTCCCTAGCCTACTTTTGAGAAGTGATGTAGTTGGTTGCATCCATCCAGTGGTATATGAGCCTTATCTTTCTTCTAGACTAGATGTTGGTACTTCCTCTATGGGGGAGTATGTGTATTTTAGCTGAGTCATGAGGATTCTAGTAACTATATGTTCTGAAAAGTGTCTTTTGACATTGAGGTATTGTTGACATAGTGATGAAATTTTTTTCATTGATATCAATGGTAGAGAAGTGTACATGAAAAAAAATTTGGGACATCTGCTGGAGAGAACTAAATAGGATAACAAAGCAAGATTTGATTAATGAAGAGGATTTGAAGAAGCAGTGTTGTAGTATTGGATTTTTGGAACATTGGATGTTTTTCATCTATGTTTCCATCAATGCCAATGGGGGATCTTGTTAAGAATGAATGCTAAATGTTTGGAAACCATTCTACAATAGTTTTTGTTGCATTCATGACTATGATTGTCATTGATGTCAACACAGTGATTTACCAAAGACTTGCAGAGAAGAAGACAGAGTTTGGATTAGTGCATGTGGGTTATTGGAATTGGAGTTATGTGATGTTGATTTTATACTCTTTGATATGTTATATGTCTATGGTTAAGAGCATAGATAGAAATTCATTTATTCATGAAAGTTATGATCATTTTTGTGGAAGCAATATTTAGGCAGTGTTTCTGAGTAGCAATTTATGGAAATTGGATGATATCTCCTAATCGGGATGGAATCTAGTTTTGCATAGTTAAAGGGAAGTTGAAGACACATTGATAGTGATTTGGATGATAGTGCATACTTAGAGGTCACACGAGTGCATATTTATTGTATTTGGAAGCCGAAAGTTTTGTGTAATTTTGGTGTAGCATGTGGAAATGTTTATTTTGTAATTGTATGCTGACTCATTTGTAATTATTTGAGTATGGTATAAAGGAAGGAATGTATTTCCTTTTTGAAACATAGTAGAATGTATTTTTAATGTGAAAGTGTATAATTATGATATGGTAGCAATGGTTGTGATGCTATATACATGAATTGAAGAAAAGAGCTAAGTATGAAAGTAGATTTGTGAAGGAAGACATGCGAAGTATAGAGATCTAAAATTGAGATTTGATGTAATAGTGAGCGTGGTTTTGCATAGTGAGAGAAGAGGTAACATATTATTCTATTGAGTAATGCAAAATATTATTTAGACAGCGTGTTCAATGATCTTACCCCAAAGTTGTTTCGGTTGTGGGTCCTTTTGTCTTCCATAACTCTTAACAGGGTTAGAATATTCTAACAGGGATTCAAAATATCCTAACGTGGATTCATATGTACTAAATGTATTTCATAAGACTCCTAAAAGAGTCCATCCTTTCACATGGAATATTCATATTAGTGCATCTTTTGTGGGCATCATTCCCATCGGGGTTTACTCTTTGATTAAGAGGTTCCCTAGTCAACATATCTTGTGTCATTGTGTTATTATGTATGAATATCTTTCTATGGTTCATAATTATATTTCTTATATGGTTTAATGTTGTTGAAGATGATAAAAGTTATAATTATCTGATAACTAATTCACCCCCCTATCTTAGTTATCTTGCTAGACTTTAATTTCTAACAAATGATGCTCGGCATCAAAAATGATATTCCCTATTTTGTTCTGATATGTCCTAATGCATCTTTATCTATGTAGATATGGACCTTTTCTCAATTTTATGTTAGGAAATGATGAAAAATAAAACTTTATAGGACTCAGTTCCAAACATACCTTCCATGCTTAGTTAGAAGAAGTGTGATCACTTGATCGATCAGATTGGGTGACTACAGATGTTCTAGCTTCGCTTGTTATTTCTTCTTCTTTCTTCTTCCATGTCTTGTCCATCTGATTATTCAATTTCTCATGGATGTCTTCATTCTGGTTCTTATCATTGTTCAACATGGGTGATTTATAATCTTTCTTTAGGTGACTGACCTGATTAAATTTGTAACAGACCATGCTTCCATTCATCCAACTTTTAGACTTGCCTCTAAAATGAGTCTTCATGCAATTTGCTCCAATGTGTCCATATTTACCACAATATTGGAAATTCTACCAAGTGTTGTAATCCCAATTATATGAGTTATGCTTCATGACTAGCTTAGTTTGTTCATTTGATGACCACCTAGGTCTAGATCTGCATTCAAATGCTTTGTGCCCATATTTCTAACAGTTGAAGAAACTTCCTTGAAACTTAGGTGAGATGGATGAAATTCTAGCCTTAGATATACATTCATGTGCCTGATGTCCATGTTTCTTGTAGTTAAAACAATGTCCATTAAACTTAGGTTTAGGATCAGACTTACCATGTTTGCTTCTGCATATGTTGGTTGTATGTCCTGGCTTTCCACAGTGATGGCATGTGGGCTTCGTGTTCTTTGGTTTAACAATCTTCTGTTCTCCATTCTTTGATGATTCACCTTCTTTAGTAGATGATGATGAATGTTCATTCAGTCCAAGTCTAGATCTATCACTAGATCATCTAGGTGATCTCAACAAATCTTCAAAATACTTTTCAACTTCATTGGGTTTGTTCATCTTTTCATTGATTTCTTTTTTAGTTCTCAATTCATGTTTCAACTGATCATTTTCAGACCTTAGTTGATTGATTTCCATATCTTTCCCACCCAATTCTTGATTAGTCAGCAGTAGTTGATTTACCATATCTATTTGATTATTAGTCAACCTTTGCATGTTGCTTGTTCTTTCATCTAGCCTTATTGCAATTTGTCTTTTATCTTCTTCAGCCATTGCCTTATCATCTTCAGCTTTCTTTTTCTCTTCCACTACTTCACAAAGTCTGGCAGATTGAATTTCTTGTTCTCTCTTTAGAGTTCCGATGTCGTCATTTAGTATGGTATTTTTCTCTAGTAGTTCTTTTATAGCTTTCTCACTTTCTATAGAGTTACCATTATCAAATAGTCCAGAGATGTCTTCTTCTTTGTATTGTGGCTCATTTTGTTGAATAGCAATTTCTCTTCTTTTTCTCAAAGATTTCTTCAATTCCATTTTCGCTACTTCCAGTTGTTGTAATGCTAGTTGTACATCAATCTTTTGATTCTCTATATTTTTCTCTAGTTTATAAGCTTCCATCTTAAGATCTTTTTCTTCAAGTGGTTAGACTTTCTTATAAGAAACCTTGTATCTCTGATACCAATTGTTGGAAATATAAATGTGAAGGTAATACTGAGAGGGGGGGGTGAATCAGATATCACCTACTTTAACCTTTTATACTGATAAAAATTTATGCATGACATAAACAAAACTTGATCATTCGAAGTAACTTAACATGTTAAGTAGCATACATGACACCCAAAAATCTTCAGTGTTGTAGTAATAAATTTTTCTTATTAAGGCTTACAAAATGTGATCAATTCATGATCTACCCTATGAAAGGTCTGCTTTGTTAAAAGCTAAAAGACTTATACAGTCTACCTTGCTAAAGGATTTAAAACTTACAACAAAGTAAGAACTCGGTAAAGAGATTACATAAAGTTTGTTAAGACTACTCAGTTAAGAGATTTACCTGGATATAAAAAATGTCTCAGTACCAGATCTTTCAGTTTGCACTTATATGTAGATTATAGATCTCTTGTTTACTATATGTTAGTGATCTCTTCTATCTGATCTTTCTTGATTCTATCCTTTCACTACTTAGCTCAGTCACTGAACTCTATCTCTATATGCTTCCTTTTTCTAAATTATACTATTCTACCTACACCCTTCACATTCATTGTCCCTTGCTACTACATTTTAGGGTTTAGATCTTGACCTTATATAATAACCAAAACATCTTAATGATTCAAGATCTATAGTTCAGATTTATTCCTATTGCTGCTTAAGCTATACAATGTTATGATTGGCTCTGAGTATTACATAGGGATCAATGATTACAATATGAATGTGTAATTACCTCCTCAACAAACAAAATGCAAAACACCACTATCACCAAAAATGGTTTACCTCGATCATTGTGCTATTCCAAACTTATATGTAATTCCTAGATAACTCAGCAAATGTTATTCCTAGTACATGATATTCACTATACTCAGCATCTTGTTAAACTCTATGTCACTCAGTAATCATTTCATATGTAACTTGGAAAAAACTATACTCGACAAAATACAAACATGTAGTGACCATGACTTTACTTGGTAGTACTACTGCTCGGTAAGTATTCAATACATAACTTGGCCTTTACAAAATGACTCGATCGTAGTGATGACCGACCATCATTGCCTAGATATATGACTAAGTGTGAAGCACTAATGTTCAACAAAACTATAGAGATCTACAGGATCTTCTTAAGTTGGTAATCATTTCCTTCAAGGACCTTCTGCTCTGATACCAATCAAATTACCATCCTTGTCTTTGATTACACAAGTTTTCTCAGTAAACCAAACTTGATATCCTTTGTCAAATAGCTATCCAACACTCAAAATATTATGTTTCAATCCCTCCACAAAGTGAACATCATCAGTATTAGTCTTTCCGTCAAGTGTGATAGATCCTATACCTTTTATCAAACAAGGTGCATTGTTTCCAACTCTAACAATTCCTCCATCATAATTCTTAAACTTTATGAACTATGGTTTGGACATGCACCATTAGTTAAGTATTTTAGAATTTTTGGAAGCAAATGTTATATTAAGAGAGATGATGACATTGGAAAGCTTGATCCTAGAAGTGATGAAGGTATATTTCTTCGTTATTCATTGAAGAGAAAAGTTTATAAATGTTATAATAAAAGAACTAAAACTATTGTTGAGAGCACAAATGTTAAAGTTGATGAAAAGTTCAAAATTCAAGAAAGAATGCTTGATTATGAATCAGATGAAGGAACTCATCCTAGAACTGATCTAGAGAATACTAAATTATTCTATGAAACTGACAGTGATTTACTAAATGAAAGCTACATTGAAGAAATCATTGAAGAACCTACAGTTGAAACAAGAACTTAGATAGTGACACCTAACGAGAACCTATCAAGAAATCATCCTATTGAGTAGATTATTGGAAGTATAGATAGAGGAGTTTTGACATGAAATAAGGTACAGAAATATGTGTATTTAATTTCTCAAATTGAACCTAAATCTACTAGTGAAGCCTATGAAGATGAACATTGTATTAAAGATATGAAGGAACAATTAGATCAAATTGAAAAGAAAAAAACTTGGGAATCCATCCATAGGCCTAAATATAAGAATGTTATAGGAACTAAATGGGCATTCAAAAACAAGATGAATGAATAAGGAGAAGTTGTAAGTAATAAAGAAAGATTGGTATATAAAGGATACCCACAACAAGAAGGAATTGACTATGAAGAAAATTTTGTAGCAGTAGCAAGAATTGAAGGAGTAAGAATGTTTTTGGCTTATGCAGCCTATAAGAAATTCAAAGTGTATCATATGGATGTAAAATCAGCATTTCTAAATGGAGAGTTGGAAGAAGAGGTTTACATTGAGATGCCTGAAGGTTTTCCTTTGACTAAAGAAGGAGATATGGTATGTAAACTAAAGAAATCTTTATATGGACTTAAACAAGAACCTAGAACTTGGTATAAAAGATTGGATAAGTATTTGATAAAATTATGATTTGATAAAGGAACAGATGATAGCAACCTATACACAAACGAAATTGAAAATGGTTTGTTGGTTGTAGTTGTTTTTGTTGATGATGTCATCTTTGGAGGAGAAGGTGAAGCTAGTGATAAATTTGCAGATGAAATGAAGGCTGAATTTGAAATGAGTATGATTGGTGAAATGAAATACTTTTTGTTAGGAATGGGAACACTCAGAGGGGGGGGCGGTGAATCAGTGTTCACTATATCTTTATATTTTTACTTTATTCTTTGAATTGAACTTAAATGCTTAAGTATTGAAATGAACATCCACATAAAAATGTAACATGAAATCAACACATAACACCAATATGGTTATGGGGAAACCCAAATAGGTAAAAACCCCTGTGGGAATTGACACTCACTAATATTTTGTACTAGTGTATAGTGATCCTTGTTAGCATATCCTTAACCATGTTAGAAGTGTTAGAAATAGGGAATATTGAGAGGGGGGGGGTGGTGAATTAGTATTCTAGAAACTTTATCTTTTTCCCAATTATGGATATAACAAATTATCTTTATACATGCATAACATAAGAAACTAAACAATATGCATAACAATAAATAACTCATAACACATGATATGTTCTTGAGGAAACCCTGGCCAAGGGAAAACCCTGGTGGGGATAGTACCCACAAGGATCCACTAATCAAAAAGTATCTTGTTAAGGATGTTGACCCTATTAGGAGTTTGTTACATATGTATAGTGTATCAGTCATGGTCAAGGGACTATAGGCCTTGTTAGAAGCCTCAACCTTGTTAGGAGTTGTAGATACAAAATATGATTACAAGATGAGCCCACTGCCCAAACAAGTAATATACAATTTATACTGATTAAAAAATGGATTAAGGTACATATCTTTATACTACTTGCATCAATTTATTTTCTACTCTTACATTCGCATCATATCATATCATCACCATATTACACTATTCATTTATTTCTTCTTCTTGCAATTACAATTACATATATACAAGTTATTAAGGCTAATAAATTTACATGGTCAACTTCCATATATCATCATCTAAGGGTAAACATCTAGGATTTCATCCCTTTATATTGTTAAGTCATTATTTTGGTAAACAAAATAATCCCTTAACTCTTTACCAATTTTGTCTTCTTATTCTGACCTATCGGCTTAACACTATCTTTGGTAAAATTGCTATAACTAATTTTGTGCATTCCATACTAACTTGCACTCTAAGATGGGTCATCATTAGCCATAATATCATCTATGTTCAAGTTTTCAAGCACTGAACTTGCTCCAGTCAACATTGCAAACCAAAACTGTATCCTGGTACACCATGAAAACATTGTCTCACACTTAGACAAATTTGCATTGTGATCTACCATACTTGCTCTCTAACCTATGTGATCTTAATGTGGATCATATGTTTCCATAATGACAACATCTATGTACTCGCTTTAGCCAAATTGCAAACAATCTCCCCCTTCGTCATTGGTGGCAACATATGAGAAAATTGGCTAAGTGTACAAGTCAAAATCTCAAAATGTATAAAAAAATTCTGGCCATAGTATAGAATATGTATACTATCCTTATAACTCCTCAAAATATACTTTCTAATACAAAAATTCATACAATACTCCCCCTAAGATTTTCAATCCTCATATACATAACAATTTTCTGCTCTACTACAATCACTCCCCCTTTGACAACAATGACAAAATAAAGTAGGGAGGATTACAAAATTGTAACCACAAAAAAAATAAATTATACCTCCATTTACTTATTGCAAAGTCGGTAGGCTTGCAACACAATCTGCAAAATTTATTTTCATGGCTTCAAACTCTTTCTCCCATGACTTTTTGATAGAATCTGCCACATTCAGAAGTGTGCTTAATCCATAAGCTGCTATCTGACAAGCTTGAAGGTTCTCAAAATTAAATTTCTAAAATGATGTCTTAGCAGTAAGACATTCTTCTAACTGTTCCTCAATAATGCTCAACTTCATAAACGTGTGCTCTCTCAGAAGTTCAAATCTTCTCAATTTCCTATTCTTTTCATCTTGCAATGATCTTATTTCATCATAACACTTCCTAACTTTCTTCTCAACATCACTTACTTTTACATTGGGTCTAGAAAGAAGATTAGATTCATTCTAAATCTTAGCTTCCTTCACCTTGATTGTCTACTCCTCTACTGCTGTCAAAATCTTAGGTTTTGTACACTATATGTACAAAGCTTTTCCAGTCTCCAAATGTTTCCTCAAGTTCTTGATACAAACATCAAGACTAATAATATCATTTTTGATATTCTGACTCATACTTAAAAGCATTTCAGCTTCATAAGCTGATGTCTAATAAGTTGGTAAACTCATTATCAAAAGTACTTAGTACCTTTTTGGCTCTCTCCAAAGGACCTGCTTCTGAAATATGTGTAGTTACAATACTTTGCAACTTCTCTATCAGTTCCTTCAGACTTCCTTCTAGATTCTTTACTTTCTTATTCTTTCCAATAATCTTATTCAAAGAACTAATCAGCTCTAGTTGATCATCATCATCAACTTCTTTACCTAAGTCTTCAAACAAAGTTCCAATTTCTTTCTTCTTTGCCTTGGGAGTGGGTGCATGAATTTTTGTCTTTTTAGGTTCATCACTCACCAATTCAGTCTGCACTACTTCTTCAGTCCTATCCAGTTCATCAAGAGCCGAATTGTCAACAATGTTATCTAAATTCTTAAATACCTTATCTTCAGTGTCCAAGGTCACCTTAGTACCTTCAATGTCCATTGTATCATCTTCAATGTTAATAGCTGAAAGAGATGGAATATCCTCTTGTTCAACATCAACTGCATGTCTTGTTGCAACTGAAGTTTCTCCAACAATTTCTATCATTACTTTAATTATTGTTTGCTTTGTTTCTATTCTCACTTGCTCATACTGTCCTACCATGATCTGAATGGTTCTCCTCTTAGTCCTCAAAAGAGTGTCAAGGGGCTTCAAAATCTACTTCAAATGATCATCATCTTTCACTTCACAAAGCTTTCTCACAAGATTCTCTCTTATAGTTTTTTCTTCCTCAGATGCTCTCTATTTTCTATTAATAAGTTTAGTAAACAATTCATCAGGTATTTGACCTTGAATAGAGTCAAATTTATTATCTACCCAAATCATATGCTTCACAATAGCATTCTCCAAATTAATTTTATCAATATAATCATAAAGATCATAATATTTCTTCATTCTTGCAAAATCTCCATTATCAATAATCTGCTCATTTAGCTTTTCAACTTTTGGTTTCCAAGTTTTCTTCTTAGTATCATCTTTAACTTCTACAAACTTTCTTGGTACTAGTTGAACTATAGTCTTCTGTCTCTTTCTTGGTCTAGTAGAAATTTCTTTCTTTCTCTTGATCGGTGTTACTTGTTCCTTTTTTGGTTCTTCTACTTTCACTTTAACTGGTGTAGGCTTTCTCTGTAGTGCACTAGATAAAGGTGGTACACTCAAGACTTCTCCCTATCCAACATCTCTCAATGCCACCATTGTCTGTTTAGCTACCAAAAATTCTCTTTCTGTCATCCCTGTGTCTTTCAATATTCTCTTTATGGTACTGTCAACTCTTTTCTCAAACTGTTTCTCTACAATTTTAGCTTTAACAAAATTAAAGTTGTCTTCATAAGTTCCAAACCTACTACATTGGGTGTCCAATTTACTTTTCAACAATCTTCCAACATACTCTTCTATCTAAATCTCATAAATCTCATAGCCAAGAGGGTCTATGAATTCAACTTTGGGTTCTACTACTTCAATGTAAGTAAAGTTAGTGTCAATCATGAAACAAATATCATTCTTATATTTCTCCACAAGTGACTGTGGAATCCTTGATCTGCTAGTTACCAAATTCTGAAATGTCTTCAAAACTAACACAACACTCTCATTAACTGAATCAATAACATGATTTCTATAAACTTTGTTTATTCTTTCCATCGTAGACTATCCATCATTCCAATCATTTCCAATTGTGTAAGGAAATCTTCTCAAAAGGTGGAAAAACGTATATGTAATCAAAGATGAGAATCTAAATTGTGCATATTTAGACTTCTTAATCTTCTCCAAATTCTCAAACAATTGAATTCTCAAAATCTCACACATATCAACAGAAAATTTGTCTACACACATCAAATAGGCAATGTGGACCATCCCAACTACCATGTCATCTTCTTTGGAATTAGCACAAAACTTTGTAGTCAAAATCTTACATAGATATCTTACATCATGTTGTCTAATCTTGCCGATAAAAATACCTCTACCATTATAGGATGATCCAGTGTTGTCAATGACAATCTTCCTCATGTTTTTCTAATTTAAAGGGATAGCACCAAGTTTGGATAAACTGGTGACTTCATGAATTAGGTCAGCTGTGATGTCAATCACTCTATCTTCTAACCAAAATTTCCCATTGTGAATCCTACTTAAAATGATCTTTATGCACTCTTCATTATCGAATTCATACTGTAAATCATATGTGACAATTTTATTATTTTTCAAATGTTCATAACCTTGCTTCAATGACATATCCTAGTTATATATATTCTAATACTCACTTAAAAAATAATTGTCATTTACTATTTCCAATTTACATCCAAGATAACTCTTTACATTTTCCAAATGCAAAACTCTGTTTGGTACGGATGATATAGAAAACTCAAGGTCTACTTCTAAAGCTTCTACTAGTTCTTTCTTCAATTTAGGTCTGTTCTTGTCTCTAATGTTGTGAATCAAAGATATATCCATGTTTCCTTCCAATTCTTTATACCGATTCAAAGATTTGTCAAGATAAATACCTCAAATTCATGATTCTAGGGTTTGTGAAGATTCGACGCTTAAATCCTTGACAAAAACTTTGCAAAACACTTCCAATCTTTGCTTTTGATCTCCTTGATACTTTAATTTTCTTTGACAATCAAATAACATCGATCATAACCTTTTATGACTTCAATCATACTTAATTCTGACATCGCATTCAATTCTTTTGTTGCTTCTTTTCAAAAGTTATGCCTATTAATATGCAAAAATCAAAACTTCTTGCAATCTCAAAAAATACAATATTTTCTTTTGCACTCTTAACCATAGCATTAGTACATCATAATATACCTTCTATTAATTGTTCAAGACTTAGTTCATCATAAATCTACTTCTACACTAAATCTAAGTTCCTAATCTACTGTAATTTACATAAATTAAGTGCTTAAAGATAGGTCAGGTAAGGATTCATTCTTACCACTTAATACTTCACCTATCTGATTACCTTCAATGTTGATTATGCCTTCTTGATCTATTCCTTTAACATACTTCACTTCATCTATATTGCTACATCAATCTTTCTGTCTATTACTTGTATCTTCATTCCTTCTTGCATTGTTTCTAGGGTTAGGGTTTGGATGATAAGTTCCATTGTTCATTCTACAAAACATTTTTGTATGTCCAATCCTATTGCATATCTGACAAATAATTCCATTATTCCCATATCTCTATCCTTGCTGATCAATCTGTGACTTGCAATTTCTAGCAATGTGTCCAACTTTGTTGCATCTATAACACACTACCTCATTTTTTTTGTTCATGTCTTCAGTAGGTCTCTTATCTACATTGTTAGTATTCCTAAACATTCTATTACCATAATTATTCTCAATAACTTTAGGTCTTCTACATTCAATAGCTCTATGTCCAAAACCATGACAATTATAACAATAACCATTAAGAGGTTTAAATTGTTTACCTATGCAATGTCTTTTCATATGACCAATAAACATCTACCTTTGAATTCTCTTTGCATACCTTTGGGTGATTCCTCTTGCTTTAGTGATTCTTCTTCTTTAGGTGCATCTTTAGATTTTTTGATCTCATTAGGCTTCTTCTCATCTATGCTTTCAGATGTCTTTAGATTTGGTTTCTTGCTTTCATCATTTGTTCTGAATATATTAAATCCAAGTCGAGTCTTATCATAGGATGGTTTCCCAAAAGAAACTTGTTTATCAATCTTCTCACTATTTGAATACAGCCTTTCAAGTTGTTGTTTGGATTGAGTTAGTTCACCTTTCATAATCTTACTGTACTTCTCAAGTTCTGCATACTGCACATTTACTTTCTCAAATTTGGATGTCACTTTTTCAAGTTTTGATTTCAGTTCTTCAGTTTTAGTCTTTAGACTTTCATTCTCAGATTTTAGATTTACTTCATTTTTGCTATTTCCATCTTTCAAACTAAGCTTCAAATTTACTATCTTCAATTCATGCTTAAGGATCTCATTTTCTTTTTCCAAGTTGCTATCACAATCTTCAATAAGAATTTCGGATTTCTTTTCAGATCTGAGATCTTCTATCTTGTTCTTCAATTTCTCAATAAGGTCTTTTGCATCATCATACTTTCTTTTCAAAGTATCTTTTTCAATAGTAAGAAAATCAATCTATTCAAGAGCTTCTTCAAGATTCTTCTGTAGTTGATCCATATCCATAAAGATCTTACTCAAGCTGCTAGGCTTTCCTTGAATGATTCTTTTTCGAGTAACTAAGTTCTGATACCAATTGTTAGAAATAGGGAATGCTGAGAGGGGGGGTGAAACCTTGGCCAAGGGAAAACCCATAACACATGATATGTTCTCGATGAAACCTTGGCCAAGGGAAAACCCTGGTGGGGATGGTACCCACAAAGATCCACTAATCAAAAAGTATCTTGTTAAGGATGTTGACCCTGTTAGGAGTCTATTACATATGTATAGTGTATCAGTCCTGGTTAAGGGACTATAGGCCTTGTTAGAAGCCTCAACTCCGTTAGGAGTTGTAGATACAAAATCTGATTACAAGATGAGCCCACTACCCAAACAAGTAATATACAATGTATACTAATTACAAAATGGATTAAGGTACATAACCTTATACTACTTGCTTCAATTTCTTCACTACTCTTACTTTCACATCATATCATATCATCACCATATTACACTACTCATTCATTTCTTCTTCTTGCAATTACAATTACATATATACAAGTTATTAAGGCTAATAACTTTACATGGTCGGCTTCCATATATCATTATATAAGGGTAAACATCTAGGATGTCATCTCTTTATATTGTTAAGTCATTATTTTGGTAAAAAAAATAATCCCTTAACTCTTTACCAATTCTGTCTTCTTATTTTGACCTGTCGGCTTAACACTATCTTCAATAAAACTGCCATAACTAATTCCATACATTTTGTACTGACTTGCTCTCTGAGATGGGTCATCAGTAGCCATCATATCATCTATGTTCAAGTGTGTAAGCATTGAACTTGCTCTAGTCAATGTCACAAACCAAAATTGTATCCTGGTACACTATGAAAACACTGTCTCATACTTAGAAAAATTTGCATTGTGATCTACCATAATTGCTCTCTGACCTGTGTGCTCTTAATATGGATCATATGTTTCCATAATGACAACATCTATGTACTCACTTTAGCCAAATTGTCAACAAGGAGTTTCTTTACAATGTATTAAGTATAATAGACCTTGTCAAGGGTTAGACCCTGTTAGGAGTCTTTTAAAATAGTACTTGTTAGGGGAGTGGATGCACTTTCCTAGAGCTCACTGCTCAAGTCATGAAGGCTACAACCTTCTAATCTTAGATACACACTATATCTATTGGATGAACTATCATTGTGACACTGTTTGTCAAATGATTTTCTTTGATGCACTGATTCTTTGACCTTTGGAAAATCTCTAATACATCTTATAGAATCTTTGCACACTTCTTCTCTTCTTATTACAACTCTATCTCTACTTTTATACTAATTACAATGAGTGCATCTTATATTTATATGCGGATACAAAATAAACAACTAGGTCAGCCTTTAAAACTATTACATACAACACTTCCAAATGAATTGGCTTAAGTATGTTTACAATCAAATATATATACATGTCAGAAACCTAATTACAATAGGTGCATAGCCTTTACATCATTAGAATATAGCCGTAATGTAAAATGATAAGAGTCAGCTGCTTACTTTGTTCTTCACTGGCACACCCTGGCTATGCAACTTCAACTGTCTGTATCTTTCTCATACATGCATATCTGATCATGTGCTTATAGACTAAGCATGAATATAGTCTAACTAACTAAAATTATAGGGTGCACACCATAACTCTATCATACACATGTGCCTTGACTCTATGAGCTATAGGAACTCTGTACATTGACTAGTCTTCAACACTTAACCAATTTCTGATCTTCTCATCAAGTGTGCTGACTTCAAACTACTATATGAATTTTTCTCCATAATGAAAACACTATATTAAGTCATATACATGAGTATATCCAAATTTCCAACAATTTGCCCCTTTTTCATTGATGGCAACAAAGGAATATGGCCAAGTTGCTAACTGTCCTTAATACAAATTTTTTTTGTCTTCTATACATATACTTATATCTCCCTATACATATTATGATGCATATTCTATACACAACTCCCCCTTTGACATTAATGACAAACATGTTTCAAAAACTATATCTACACATACTTACTGAGGGAAAACATCTGGATGTGCTATCTTTAGGTTTTGGATCTCCTTCTTCCAAAATGTGATCAAAGAGTTTACTATTTGGAGATGGGTGCATAGTGCATACTGTAGCTTCTCCATATTTTCCAAGTAAGTTCTAGGACCATGATCATATGTAGTACCTTGCCCCTAGTCCATTTTTATAAAGGTTATGATTACTTTAGGATGATAGATTATATTTTAGGAATTTGTTGATGCTTATGATTTTACTGACCCCATACTTGCATGTGTATGGTTGATGTGTTTGTTTTAAATTTCTATTTAATGTGCCTGATGTGGTTGAGGGATGAAGTCATAGTTACTTGCTTGCGAGATCCACATGATCGGCTGATACCTGCCATTATCTGTTATATCTATATATATATATGCACATGCTCATCTCTTATGTAGGTTTGTAGGTACTGGGCATCGACTTCCCTGAATTGTTAGGATGAGCGTTCCCTATCGCTAATCTCAATGGTAAAAGGGGGGAGATAATATTCAGTTCCAAATCCTAACCTAAGCCAATTATTGTCCTAAAGTAGGGGACAAGATTATGTGTTTCCACCCTTCTAAACTTGTCCAATTGGCAAGAGTTTATACCTGAGTCCTGAGTTTGAATGTGGGTCCTTAGGACTTTTTAATTCATTGGTTTGTGGTGTTTGAGGTGAATTCTATTTTTAGTTGTGGCATAGTATTTAAATGGTAATTAAATAGATGTAATTATTTAGTTTAATTATTATTTTTATTGTATAGTTGATGCAATAAATTAATTGGAAATTAATTATATGTTTTTTGAGTGTGGTTGAAATATTTAATTAATGTGAATTAATTAAATATCCTCACTTATGATCTATTTAAATCATCAAATTTAACCTTTGTTAATTAAAATATATTTATTAAATTACAAGTTATTTTTGCATGTGTTATTTATGATTAACTAAATGTTTTAATTATTATTTAATTGAATGCTTTATGTTGCACATTCATAATTGCATGAAATTGAATTAGTAATTCAAGTTGAAGATTGGTTAAGTGTTTTCAATTCAAGTCAAAGTGAAGAGGAGACTCTACTTCAATTGAGACTGAACTGTGAACCAAAGTTCATCTTCATGCAAAGCCCTTTTGATTTTGAGTTTATATTTTTGCATGTGAAAGGGGAATTCCTTTAAATATTAGGGGTTTTGGCCATTATTCAGGTACACAGGTTTTGGAGAAGGAAATTTTAGAGATAGTTTTGGGATAGATTTGAAGAGTTATTCGAAAGGCTTGGATTTTGTGTTCTTCGTTCTGGTCATCATCATATCTATTTATTTGTGATTTGAGGTAGGTTTTGTATTGTTATGGCTATTCTTTTTTAGATATCTATAGAAAAGAAAGGTATGTCTTCATTGTGTCTGTTGGATCTAAATGCATGAAAAGTTTCGTATGTTATTGCAACGTGATTTAATTAGTTTTGCCAATCTTTTTTTTTTTTTTCAATTTTGATGGTTCTGATAGATCTGTAGGAAAAGCTTTAAGAAAGCCCAATTTGGCTAGGGTTTCGATCTTAGAAAAATAGAGTTAATATTATATGTATTTTAATGGTGTGTGTATTTATATATTATACCCCAATTTTGTTATAAATTATATTAATATCGAAGAATTTAATTTTAATGATGCATTGGTTTTATATAAAGAAATTGTTCATGTTAATATATATATGTATATATATATTATATATATTATATATATATATATATATATATATATATATATATATATATATATATATATATATATATATATATATATTTGATATAAGTATTTCATGATTTTCTTTAAAATTTATATATTTATCAAATATTAGATATTTGATAAATTATATATGATTTTAAAATGGAATTTATATTAGAAAAAGTTAAAATTGAATAAAGTTATTAAAAGGGGTTTTTGGGTTTATAATTCCCCACTATCTGCAGTCCCTAGCACAGACTGTCAGTGAAGTACTAAAGTACTGATGCATTATAGTCCTCAAGGGGACTGTCATGCGGTAGTACCACCAGTACTGTCACTAGCGTAGGTTGTGCGGCATCCATGGTATTGTGAACAGAGGACAGGGGGTGTGGGGACCTGTGGGTACCCCCCACCCGATTTCTTTATTCATTATTTTTATTTTTATTTTAAATCAAAACTTTTGCTTTGTATTTCATGTAAACTTTATTTTCGATGGATTTATTTTGGTTAATTAAATTTTGATATATGTTTTAAAATAGTTTTGTTGAATATTTATAATTAAAGAAAATTTATTTAGTTTTTTATTTAGTAATTAGATAATTAAAATTTTTTTCTTTTAATTAAATTGTTTTGTATGATATTTGTATTTGTAATTATAATTAAATTTTATTTATTATTTAAATTAATCATTTTATATGTTAGTTAATTTTAAAATTTGATCTTGGAGTTTAGATTCTTATTAAATTAAAAGAAGTTAGTTTAGCCTATTTCAATTTGATTCTTTTAGTTGTTGAATAATTATTGTGAGGCAAATAATTATAGACATAGATTCGTACTTCTATTGTTTTATGATTGGTTTGTAGAACTATTGAATATGAGTTTCTATTTGATTAATTTTATATAAAAACTTTTGATGCCTTGGTCTATTAGTTTTGGATTGATTTTTAGGGGTTGTAGTCATCTTTTGGGATTAAAATCCAGAGGCGGGTTTTGGATATTCTTTCTGTCATGTTTGGTTGCCATGCATGTTATGTTGTGTCGGTAACCTATTTTATTATGTATCTGGTTTTGCATGTTTCTAGTTTTGCATGTTGAATCTAGTTGTAGAGATTCAAGAGTTATGTTAACTTAGAGATCATTGTGTTCATGTGAAACCCTAGGTTAGGTCATCTGAGTGTATATCAGTAAGTGGCTTGTGAATTGGTGTCGAAGCCAAGAAGTGGCTACTAGGAGATCCCATTACAAGTAGTTTAATAAGTGAAAATTAATAACATTGAGAGTTTAAAATGAACCTAATAAGATATTGTGTCCCTCGCCCATGCCTAAGTTCCTGATTAATTTTGACTAGGATGGGAGTTGAGATTATGCTTGCCACCTATATGGACTGGATATGGCATAGGTAGTACCTTATCTACACGAGAGGTTACTATAACCACATAGAGTCACTAGGGCATCAGGGTCTGAAGGGACTACAAGAATAACCCTAGAGTTGGCTTATGTGATGACACTTCTTGTATGCATCTTAGGTTTCCTACATGTTGTGTTTGCCTCTGGTAGAGTTTTTTATACCTTGTACTTTTTGGTACCTTTGAGTTAGAAGCTTTTAGGACCTCTTCCTTGGATTGTTATTGTTTGTTATCCTAGTGGGTTCTAATATTATCTCCTCAGCATGGTGGGAGTGGACCGTTTAGGTTCACGAGGTCAGGTGGTAGTGTTTCTTTTACCATTTGAGATTGTGATGTTCGTGCACTAAGCTAGATGATCCATGTTGTAGATGTTCTTTCTTTTTCTTCTTCTTATGATCTTATATCTTTGTTTCAGATATTCAGAGTTATCATGTTGTATTTCTTTTCAGTTATTGTATTCACATACCCTGCAACATGTGCAGTGGATGCTTATTATTATGGTTACCTTAAGGTACCAATTGTATTTATGTAAGCATGCTTATGATGTTGTATTTATCATTCATATGTAATCATGGGATTCATATCTTTATCTTATATTAATTAATTAACTCTTTTGTAATCTACGTCAAGGAACCCTTGAGAGTTGTAACCTATGTTAGTTGTTTATGCTATGCTTTGCTTCTGCATTGTAACTTTGATATTATTGATTGTTAACTTATAATATAAAAAAATATTCTACAAACTTAGTCACATGTTTAGGTTAAGTTCTCCTAGGTTCCCTGGCTGGGCATTACACTTGGTATCAGAGCACCGAGTTCTACAACTGGGAACTCTAGGAAATTGTGTCCCCATTAGATGTCTAGACTGTTAAACTTGAAAACAAACATAGACATATGAGTCTTGTGTGTTTTGATAACCATTAAACTACATCTAAACATTTATGTTCTTGCTTCTCTTAAATGCCTTTGAGATATCACTGGCCTAGTGATGGTCATAGGTGTTTGATTGTTTGTTGTGTATGGTTATCTTCTCTAATGCATCTAGGCTAAAATACCTTGGTTGTCATGAAGTGATTACTCCCTTGAGTGTGGCTACTACTAGTCACCTTGTTATGTGGATGTGTTATGATTGATGATTCATTTTTGGTCAATTTATGAATTGTTCGTGTTGTGTATGGGCTAGCATTGAAATTTTTGAACTTTCTTATGATTGGATTAGTCACCTAACTCTCTTTTTGTTATCTATTTTTGTGATGCTAGTCACACTTGATTTATTGTTGAAATTGAGATATCTCATGATTTAATGTTGGACTTACGATTCTCCCACTTGGGTTTTTCCTTTTGAGTTTTATGGTGGCCACTCTGAATGTTTGATATTGTTGGCCCTGTTTTGTAATAAGTATTGTTTCTATCATGTTCATCATGAACCCTTGATAGTATGTATAAGGGAGGACATCGTAGAGATGGTACTATTTGTGCTGTGAGATATTAGTATCATTAAGTATTCTTTTATGATTGCACAAGTGTTGCTTTAACTAGATATTTTTTCATGTACTTCTCAACTCATTATTTGTTATAGATATGAATGTGTTCTCTATGCAATCGATCCTAGATTTTTTATGATGATGGATGAATAAAGGTTTAGATTTATTTTTTGAATTGTTAATAAATTATCAATCAATATGATATTTTTGGTTGTTCCTAAACTAGATATTATGATGTTCTTAATCATTGTATATTATATTCTTATGTTATGACTTGCTTTCAAACGTCATGTTTTATCTTTAGTAAATGCTTCGTGTTTGGGGGGAGAATATATCCTCAACTATTGTAGACTTCCAGGAGGAAGCCTATTCTAGGGGGGGTGGATATAGTACCTTGCCCCTAGTCCATTTTTATAAAGGTTATGATTACTTTAGGATGATAGATTATATGTTAGGAATTTGTTGATGCTTATGATTTACTGACCCCATACTTGCATGTGTATGGTTAATGTGTTTGTTTTACATTTCTGTTTGACGTGCTTGATGTGGATGAGAGACAGAGTCCTAGTTACTTGCTTGCAAGATCCACATGATCGGCTGATACCCACCATTGTTTGTTATATCTATATATATATGCACATGCTCATCTCTTATGCAGGTTTATAGGTATCGGGCATCGACTTCCCTGAATTGTTAGGATGAGCATGCCCTATTGCTAATCTCAATGGTAAAAGAGGGGAGATAATATTCAGTTCCAAATCCTAACCTAAGCC
Source organism: Chamaecyparis obtusa (assembly GCA_027943335.1). NCBI lineage: Eukaryota > Viridiplantae > Streptophyta > Pinopsida > Cupressales > Cupressaceae > Chamaecyparis > Chamaecyparis obtusa. The sequence continues at coordinate 1,482 of BSBK01006126.1, read as the reverse complement.
AATTATTGTCCTAAAGTAGGGGACAAGATTCTATGTTTCCACCCTTCTAAACTCGTCCAATTGGCAAGAGTTTATACCTGAGTCCTGAGTTTGAATGTGGGTCCTTAGGTCTTTTTGATTCATTGGTTTGTGGCATTCGATGTGAATTCAATTTTTAGTTGTGGCATAGTATTTAAATGGTAATTAAATAGATGTAATTATTTAGTTTAATTATTATTTTTATTGTATAGTTGATGCAATAAATTAATTGGAAATTAATTATATGTTTTTTGAGTGTGGTTGAAATATTAATTAATGTGAATTAATTAAATATCCTCACTTATGATTTATTTAAATCATCAAATTTAACCTTTGTTAATTAAAATATATTTATTAAATTAAAGGTTATTTTTACATGTGTTATTTATGATTAACTAAATGTTTTAATTATTATTTAATTGAATGCTTTATGTTGCACATTCATAATTGCATGAAATTGAATTAGTAATTCAAGTTGAAGATTGGTTAAGTGTATTCAATTCAAGTCAAAGTGAAGAGGAGACTCTAGTTCAATTGAGACTGAACTGTGAACTGAAGTTCATCTTCATGCAAAGCGCTTTTGATGTTGAGTTTATATTTTTGCATGTGAAAGCAGAATTCCTTTAAATATTAGGGGTTTTGGCCATTATTTAGGTACACAGGTTTTGGAGAAGGAAATTTTGTAGGCAGTTTTGGGATAGATTTGAAGAGTTATTCGAAAGGCTTGGATTTTGTGTTCTTCATTCTAGTCATCATCATATCTATTTATTTGTGAGTTGAGGTAGGTTTTGTATTGTTATGGCTATTCTTTTTTAGATATCTGTATTAAAGAAAGGTGTGTCTTCATTGTGTCTGTCAGATCTAAATGCATGAAAAGTTTCGTATGTTATTGCAACGTGATTTAATTAGTTTTTGCCAATCTTTTTTTTTTTTGCAATTTTGATGGTTTTGATAGATCTATAGGAAAAGCTTTAAGAAAGCCCAATTTGGCTAGGGTTTCAATCTTAAAAAAATAGAGTTAATATTATATGTATTTTAATGGTGTGTGTATATATATATTATACCCCAATTTTGTTATAAATTAAATTAATAAGGAAGAATTTAATTTTAATGATGCATTAGTTTTATATAAAAGAAATTGTTCGTGTTAAAATATATATATATATATATATATATATATATATATATATCCATATATATATATACATATATACATATATATATATATATATATATATATATATATATATATATATATATATATATATACATATAGATATATATATATATATATACATATATATATATATATATATATATATATATATTTATATATATATTATATATATATACATATATATATATACATACATATATATATATATACATATATATATATACATATACATATATATATATACATATACATATATATATATAGCATATACATATATATATATATAT